>JAOYSI010000017.1:1805977-1818445 GCA_025775065.1 Hiodon alosoides | reverse complement strand
TATATATATTTGCTGAGTATTTATGTTTTTTTATTTCTAAGTGCTGAGACCAGTCGTTTTGTCCAGGTTAATCTAAGGGAATAGGTACGATTTGTGACTCCTGTTACGTATACCACCGTTTTACCTACATCTCTGGAAAAAAAAATATGTAACGGGAAACGACACCCAGCATTCGCTATAACAAAGCCATGTATACTAAATTGCGGCCCACAAATTGCACCGCTGAAATGTCAACAACCTTTATTTGGTTCTGTTACAGGTGTCAAGTGTCAAGCACGGCTCGGCGCCTACCTGGGGGAAAAACAAAGCGCCGGACTTAATCTTTTTGAAAAAAAGTTAGGCTAGTAGAAAAACTATTCCTAAGTAAACACCTGTAGCCTTCTAATTCAGGATAACAAAGTGAATTTATTTGTCGACGAGGAGAAGGGGGATTCTCAAGGGACAAGGAAAGGGTCTCACTGAAGAAGAAGAACAACAGCTGGGGAACTTAAGAATTTAAGTAGCAGAGGAAAATCGAAGATGGATGTTACTGCGGATCAGCCGCGGTGGATGGCCCACCACCACGCCGTATTGAACGGCCAGCACCCCGATTCGCATCACCCTGGCTTGACACACAACTACATGGAGCCTACGGCTCAGCTACTGCCGCCGGATGAGGTGGACGTTTTCTTTAATCATCTGGATTCACAGGGGAACCCCTACTACCACAACTCCGCTCACGCTCGGGCACGAGTTTCTTACAGCCAGGCTCACGGTAAGAGCTATACCAGCACCAGCTTATTGACTGAAATTATAAAGAACATTTTGTTGTTGTAGTTTATATCGGGGCGTTTACTTTGTTAGCATGTTATTAATATGTTTCTCTTTATAGTTGTGGAAATAGTAGATGCAGAGTGCAATAGCACTTATACGTTTCAGGGTAATGAAGAGGTAGTCCGAGTTAAAAAGGAGTACCGTATCCTGCACCTTCAGGTCGATGCTTAGCACAGGGACCCAGACAATGTTTTTTCCCTGAGTTACGCTAAAGATCAAATTCCAGAAATGTATATCGCCCGAAAGTGCTAGTATATCTGCAGATAAATTAAGTGGCAACGTTTTATTATTTTTTTAATAAAACAGTCGGTTTTTCTGTTGGTAGTAGGCCAGTTTACGCATTATTTAAAATAAAAAAAAGAAGAAGAAAAGATGGTTCGTGGAAACAAAAAACTTAACTTCTAGCAAATGACAAAGAAAGGGAAAAAGGAAGTCCACGTTGTTTAACTAGGGCAGTGGCTTTCGGGTGGAAGAAAAATATAACAAAAAAGACTGAAGGACTTCCCGGATACGAAATCAAAGCGAAAATAGCAAATAATATTCTTAGTATTTGTACCGGAGCCGCGCGTGGAACTAGTATGCAACTATTACGCTGAGCAACAGGCTCCTCCGATAGGCATCGTCGTTCGCGTGCTTACGCCCGGGGTTTCTTGGTGTTTTGTTGTATAAAGCATTCATTTAAAAAAAATAAAAGGTGCAAATTATGTCAAGCAGCATACTTATTCTGTAGAATATGTGGCTACAATAATACATTAAAGGATTTTTTTAAATCGAATATTGTTTCGGTGAAAACGCGATTTTTCCCCTTTCTCAGGTATATAAAATAGCAAAATTATTTAACCAATTCGAGAACTCAGTTCGGCCAAATGTTCGTGATTGTGTTGTTGTGAGTTAGTACCAACAGGTTAAACGACAACAGTGACTTACTGATTGATTGTGAACTTCGTAATATCAACAGATTATATGGTTGCTGTTTCTGTGGCTATTTGTTTTTTGCAACAAGTGTTTACTACATAAATGCAAATTCAATCTCTACTTTTCTTTCCAGCTCGTCTAGCGGGGACTCAGGTCTGCCGGCCGCATCTTATCCATAGCCCAGGCATCCCGTGGCTGGACAGTGGCAAGGCAGCCCTCTCCGCTGCTCACCACCACAACGCGTGGGCCGTTAGTCACTTCAGTAAGCCCGGGCTTCACCCCGGTGGTTCCGGAGGTCCTGGCGGCCTCTCCGCCGTCTACTCCTGCAACAATACATCCGGCACTGCATCTGCGGCCTCACTCAACCCCTCCTCACACTCCAGCCCTCATATCTATAGCTTTCCCCCCACTCCGCCCAAGGACGTGTCTCCGGACCCAGGGGCGACCTCCCCTTCGTCCTCTTCAAACAGAATGGAGGAGAAAGAATCCATCAAGTACCAGGTATCGTTAACAGACGGTATGAAGATGGAAGGGTCGAGTCCTCTCCGGAGCAGCTTGGCTTCAATGAATGCTCAGACCCCCTCTACACATCATCCCATCCCGACATACCCTGCGTACTCACTTCCCTCGGCTCACGATTACGGCGGAAGCTTGTTCCATCCCGGCAGCCTGCTCGGCGGATCGGCGTCTAGTTTCACCCCGAAGTGCAAAAGTAAACCCCGGTCGTGCTCAGGTGAGTCTTGCGCCAGGTGTCGTTAACACACGTAAACAACTCGGTTTAAATATTGTTACTGAAAATAAGGCTGGCGGACACATTTGACGTTGCAAAAATATGAAAAGTCTACGTGTACTTTTATGTAATAATAAAAACCTAAATAAATTATGTTATAATAATTTGTTAAAAGTACAGCAATTGTCAGCAGACAGGTACAATTAAGAGTAGGCTATATAGTTTAGAAATTAAGAGCATCAAATCGCAATTATCTCATAAGTAGCCAGAAATCTGGCTATTGACGGAATTCAACACGAGAGTTATGGAAAAATTATAATTCAATGCGCAGTTTGTTCGTTCAAAAATATTAAATAAATGATTTATATCTATATATTTATCAGTTCAATAATTTTAGTGTACGAAAATGCTGTAAATGTGCTTTATATAAAAGTTGGTAAAAACGCAAGTATTTCCTGTATTATATATATAGGCATACATTATTATTTTGTCATAGCTCAGTTCGGCATTTTAATTATGAGAACAACAAAATCATAATATGAGATATGCAATCAATTCAAGTGCAAGTGGACATAGTTAATTGCAGCATCTCTAAGGAAAATCCAATACCCGCAAAATAAGGCAAGTGTTAAATAACAACTTATTTTAACCATATTTAAACTCACATTACTGCTTGCATATTTAAAAACATTCTTTAATATTTAATATCCAGGCTGGTAGAAAAGTTAACGCGTGTCGCGCTTTTGTAAAACGGGGACATGCTCTCGCATAAATATTTTATACCACTTCCATTCGCGCAGAGGACATAGCTAAAGTTCCCCAAAATTACAATGGATTGTTCGTCGTGACAGTTATTTACGTCGACTGCCAAACAGTTGTTTTCTTTTGTTTTTACAAATAACGCCAATAAAGCTTCCTCTCTCTGGAAATATGGGAAATAAATAAATGTGTTAAATGTTTATTTTGGAATATATATATATATATACGAAATATTGTTTTGCAAAATGTATTATTAAATATATCCTTGAGAATCATTAAAAATAATATATTGACTCTACTCCTAATAAGACATTTTGTAGCAGTATTTAATGTG
Organism: Hiodon alosoides; assembly: GCA_025775065.1. NCBI lineage: Eukaryota > Metazoa > Chordata > Actinopteri > Hiodontiformes > Hiodontidae > Hiodon > Hiodon alosoides. The sequence continues at coordinate 1,814,894 of JAOYSI010000017.1, read as the reverse complement.
TATGGATAGGCGTATACACTAACGTATTAGAATAGACTATCATTATTGCTTAAGTCTGCAAAATACATTTTGTTCAAGTCATAATGACTAACTGCGATACTTGGACGTAAGATCCTGATCAATTGTTTAAATTAATTAATGTATCTAAGCTTTTATCTGTCTAACGAACAACGAGGCATAAACAAAATAATGACAATTGCTGAAATTCGTTTGGCGTAGTTTGGAATCCAACATTAGATATATCGGCATGTAGTAATGTGTGTAGCCTTTGTGGGAAAACCACTTTTTGTATTTTTGTGGTTAGACTTTATTATACAATTTAGAGGGGAAAAGAGTCGGTACTTTTCCAGCCTGAAACAAAGTGGACGGGCCACGGCATGGACGTTACCTGCCACGCCTACGGTAACCTAGACACAATAGTTGGGACACTTCGTTACGAGTATTTGTTGTTTGGTACTTAAAACTTTGACAACTCACAGATCGCATTTAATAAAATTGTATTTAATAGGTGTTCCTATTTTGTAAGTATTCTTCTTCTCATAAAAATAAAAAAAGCTATTAAGTAGCTACGTAAAATGCGAATAGGAGATTGCCAAAGTCTTGATTTGGTCCCATCCTTGGCCTTGAAGTGTTGAATCAGTTGAATACTTTTTAAACTACCTACTTTGTATTAACTACAACTGGTCAAAGTAATCAAAATACTTACAAAAAAATCAAAAGTTGCTTTACAATATAATATTTTTTTCCACAGCAAAAACAAGTTTGCAAAATTTCCCAGAGTGACTATGACAATGATTGTGTTATGCAAAATTAATATACTTGAATTTATGTTCGATTCTCCTTCGTTAACATTATATTGGTAACGAGCATGCAGGTGTGTTTTTGACTGACAGTATTGCCTCATCCTGTATTATTTGCTCTGTAAACTGTGACTCAGTGATGCTCGAACTGACAGCTCCCGGCGAACAAGGCATTGCCCTGCAGGTGTGAAAATCCTGTCCATGCCTTTAGTGACATATCTATTTACATTAAGCCGTTTCATTGCTGCGTATGACTTTGGCTTCTCTGACGCTTTGCAACTGTGGCTGACTACTTGGTTTTATAGACCTATCTGTTGTTGTATAAGTAAAGAGTTTAAAAAAAAAAAATTAAAAACCCATTGGTTTAAGTTCTTTCTAGGGATTAATATAATCCGTATTCTTATTCTTAATTATTATTATACTTCTTCTTCATAGTATTATTATTATTATTATTATTATTATTATTATAAGTAGTGTTAGAAGTAGTATACACAGTGGCAGTAGTAAACTTTTGTATAGATTTTAACTGATAGATTAATCACCCCCACCCCCAGGCACAATAAAAACAGACCGTTTACCAAAAGACCTTTGCCTGAGATTCTAACTATAGTATCTGTGACTTGTTATATTGTTCTATTAAATGCTGGCATTACCTTATTTTGGGACTTGCATATTTATGTGCCACTTCCTGTTTGATTAGGCCCCCGAGCCAGGCCTCGTCCCCTGCAAGTCAGCCTCCTTCCTCTCTCTGTTTCTCCACTCACACGGTCACCTTTCGGTATTGTTCCCTGTTGAGTTCAGGCAGTGGGTCCGTTTAAACTGATGAGATTGCTACATGTGAGTGAGTCCACAGAATCTCCATCGTCTCTGGGGGTTGGTGGTAGTGAGGGCAGTGGGTGGCTTTGGGGGAGTCGGACGGCTGGACAGTAGAACACCACCTTCAATGTACGAAAGCTGAAAACTTATTTTGGGACGTATTCGTAAATGGAGGGATTCCTCGGGGACTGTAGGTCTGGCCATAGTGAGGTCCTATGGAGATCGAAGAGGTGCCAGTCACGACACAGCTCTGTGCACAAATCCTGGCGGCCATGTAACCCAGAACCATGCCTGGATTCAGTTCAGTAAACAACTCTGAGCACAAGATCAGTGGTTAGTTCTGCAAAGGAGAGCAGCGAACCACAGAACACAGGGGTGTAAGGTGAACACAAGCGTCTGTGTTTGAAAGCAGATTCATCGCAATCACCGCGTATGTGACGAACAAACGACGAGCTGCAGCCTTCTAAATCATTACACAGCATAATTAGCTTAAACAAATCTGGCGGGCCAACGCAGTCCACCTTAGATGTATGGAGTTACCCAAGACCTTTGACCAACCGTAGCAGTAATAGAACCCGATCAAACAGACTAAACCCAGCATCTGTATTTGATGCTGTCAATGCAATGGTCTGCTGAAAGTGAACGCACATGAATTTAAGTTTATGCTCTGTCCTGGACGTACTCGCCCGAACAAGGCAACGGTGTTCTCCATTTAACAAGCTTGTCACCCAACCACATTTTGACTGCTGCTGCTTACAACGACAACAGGTGGACACCAGGTTAGCGGAATATCGCAGGAGTCTCTGGCAGGTTCTTCGCTTTTGCAGCCCCTCCACGTTGAGACAGATCCATTTGTTATACAAAAGGTACATTTGGCAGTGACTAATGGGTAGTTTCGAGATGTCAAAAAAACCTGTGGAGCTTTGAACAAACGGGCTTAAAGGCAATTATTGCACAGTTTTGTCAGTGGAAGGTGAAGGCTGCCCTAGCACTAACCCAGACGCCTCCGACCCAACAGCTTTGCAATTGTGTGCCTGCCTTTGATCAGTTGGCCCCAAGTGTTTACAGGTTAATTTTATAAATGTCCCTTTTGCTTCCCACCTGCATGCTGCTCAGAGGGGCGAGAGTGTGTCAACTGCGGCGCCACCTCAACACCCCTGTGGCGGCGGGACGGCACTGGGCACTACCTCTGCAACGCCTGCGGTCTCTACCACAAGATGAACGGCCAGAACCGACCCCTCATAAAGCCCAAACGCAGACTGGTAAGCAGCCGAGCTTGCCCGGCACCACCTCTGCTGCGCCCCTGAGGTGCGGGGGTAAATAAGACCTCCATGAACACAATTCCAGGAAAGTTATATTTTCCCAATCAGCTTCCTGGAATTGTCTTGCACACTCACCCCAGTGATCCCGTGCACCGACTGTTACAGTTCTGCCGCTATTGGGATCATTACTGCTATCATTATTGCTGCTACTTCTGATACTGTCACTGATACCGTTACAAGCCCCGTTCTTTTATTTTTTTTATAAAACTTTGCTTCAATTCATTCAACGTTACTGCTGCTCAAAGCAAAACTGCCTGTATCAGAAACGTTACAGGTTTGTTCACATAATTGTATAATTGTACAATTGCATAACTATGGGAATGCAATTTTCGTTTAGACCAATGAAGCAACAAAACCCGCAACAAAACGAGAAGCTACGGAATTAATGACGTCGTTAGAGGGAATGTGTCTTTCTTTAATGCACAAAAGGGGAAACGCGAATGGACGTAGTTCTATTTTCGATGAAGCCTACCGGATTCTGCGCAATAAAAAGTTGACAAAATTTATAGAAAGTGCTAGAAACGGGTACAATTTTCGACAGTTACCTTGATTTATTATCATAATTTAAACTAACGTTGCTTTTGGAGTTGGTGAGTTTTTTTACTGGGTTGAAAACGAAAAAAATGAAAAATGATTTAAATTAAAGAAGAAATTGTGTGTCTAATTAATTAATTCGTGCTCAAATATTATTTAAATAAAAACATAAAATAATGTATTTCATTTTCGGATTGTATTATGAGATTAGTTTTCCAATATCGAAATCGCAAAATAGAAATAGCAGCTGTAAAATTATTTGATGTTTCAAGCGATGATAAGCCTAATTTACAGTGATGCGCGTGACTAATTTCAAGATGTCCAGATATGCCCTCCTTCGTGCTTTTAAAATATTCAGCAAACTGTAGATTCCTATCTCCCACTGAAGGATAGCCATATTTTTCTATGGTCCAGTAAAACCACTCAATTTACCAATTAATAAAATATTACGTCATACTTAAATATTCTTGAGACCATGGAGACTCAATTTTGATGCAGCTTCTCAAAAAATGCGGAGCTGTATCTAGCAAATTTTCCAGAGTTTATTAGTATAATTTATGTTTTTTTATTTAATTGATTAGCCTGGCAGTATTACTCGGGTAAAATAGGAGTGTTTTTTTCTACACAATTAAAATAAACAATCGGGTATTTTTGAGAATGATTTGTTTAAATATATAGGCTACTCCGCTATAATTCCCAGGACGTTCTTGTATTGAACAAATTTTACGAAATAAGTTTTTTTAATTTTTAGTAAAAAAACACAAATAGAATTATTTTGTGACATTAAAAATAAAAAATAAAAAACATGTTTTTGTTCTTTAAATGATAAAATTGTGTTAATTCTACGTTGGTACACGTCATGGCACCAATGGATAAACACCTGAAAGATCAAGTTTTACGGCATTTTGTGATCTAAAAGGAATTGAGATGTTATATTTCAAATTTTATCTCCGTGTTTGGAACAAAACGCGTCCATTCTGTAGGAATGTAAGAAGGGTTTTTAATGTCATTGTCCAGTAATGCACTTCAAGTGCTTAGTGCTATTCTCTTTCTAAAAAGTGCGTTTTGTTAGTAAACACGGGGTTTTAGGTATAAAGGGCTGGTGTGTTTAAATAAAAAACACTGCTCATTTTTTTTTTACATTTTAGTTTAATTAAATAAATAGTGGCTGAACACGGATAACGTTGAATTCATAAATACCAAAATACGTCAAGTGTTGCAGTTTCGTGTTTTTAATTTTTTTTTAGTGTGAGTGGAGTTACAGCTGTACAGCAAATATTACTTACAGTACATAGTTTAGTTGCCACGTGCTACTTGTACTTCTATTAGGCTACTAATGCGACTACCACTACTACTACTACTACTACTACTAATACTAATAATAATAATAATAATTATTATTATTATTATTATTATTATTATTATTATTATTATTATTATTATTATTACAACTATAATTATAATAAAAGAGAAGAAGAAGCGGGCGAAATAATAAATTTGTCCAACCCTTAAAATTTAGTTTTTCCTTCAGTTTTTCTCTCTAGTTCTGAGAAGTCGATAGTTTTTCCCATGGAGTCAGTAACCACTGCTTTGACTGTGTAAGCTCAAGTGTGTTCCCTGCTCGTTCAAAGGCCGTCCAGTCGTTTCCTGTCCGGATACCTGTCCGGGACCGATAAGGAAGCGGGGCTCACGCGTGTTTCCGTTTTTCAGCTAACCACGTTTAATTTTCTATGGCCTGGCATGCCAGACTTCGAAACATACAGTAAAGCCATTACTGGAACACCGTAGTACCCAGTTATGTGTTAAGAAAGAACACGAATCGGGGTGGGGGTGGAGGGAATTGGAAAATAAATGGATTTATGTTCTGGCTCTATTGTTTGTCAAGGTTGGTATGCAGTCATTTAGCCTATTGGAACGCATTTTTAATGTTTAGTTTTTGTTCCACATAAACTAGAAATGCAGTTATTCCCCGTTCCCCTGTTATCTATTTTTTTTAAATATTTTACATCATCTGCTGTTTTAACACGTTTGTTAATGTTACTGCTACTTTGTGGGTATAACTTAGTAGCATTCAGTAAACAAGTTTAAATAAATAGTTCGGTTATGAACAGATCTAGTGCATTGACGCCGAAGAAGCACACCTTTCATTTACCTCATAGGCATAATAGATTCTCGAGCCGTTGGCCCTCAGACAGGCAAGAAAGCGACCGGGAAACATGAACTAACAGTCATGTCAAACAGAAGGCTGATTATAGTTGACTAAATTTATATGCGTAATATGAAACGCAAAACGCGATGAATTTTGCTAATATAACATATACAGTGTATCGTTGAAAACATGGGCAACAGATAATATATAACAGGAGGTCATCAGTTTCGTGTGTGTGTGTGTGTGTGTGTTTGTGTGTCGTGGGCGGGGTTCTTAAAAACGTTACAATCTGAAATTGGATCCGTGTTATGGAAGAAGGGAAACACCGAGAAATCATATGAATTACATAGAACCGTATTCGTAGATTAGGTTTAATTCAATAAAAGTGGGTTCAATGAGTCGCACATATGATCATTCAGCTGAAAAACAAACACGCGTAATTTAATAATGTACACATGGTTCTCTTAATGATTAATTTTCAACCCTATAAAAATAAGTCAGACCAACTTTATAGGTGCCGTTGGGATTCCAGTTTAATACATTTTTAGTCATGCGGTATAATAAATAGTGCATTTATTTTTCTCACTAGTCCGCCGCGAGACGAGCCGGCACCTGCTGCGCTAACTGCCAGACAACCACGACCACTCTCTGGCGGCGAAACGCGAATGGCGACCCGGTGTGCAACGCTTGCGGGCTCTACTACAAACTCCACAACGTAAGTAGCCTACCGCTGACAGCGAACTGTTTATCGAAAGGGTGAACAGTGAAGTGGGTGGACAGCTTGTATTCATTAAGGCAAAAGAGGGGAGAAGGGGACGCAAAGCCTGCTTACCATGTCAAGCGCGACGCGTTGGCCGTTTTTTTTTTGCTTTCTTTATGTCTTTTTTGTTTCAATGAGAGGCGTTATTCCTTTGAGACACAGGAGGGTGGGACTGTCATTCAAGCCACGGCGTCTGTTATACTGACGCGAATTTGTTTAAAAACTAGCCTTTCCAAATTTGTTGTGGCGTCTATCGCCGTGTATTCATAGTATTTATAGGCTTTTCTGAAAAGAGATAAGTGCTTGCAGACTTTTGGCGGTGTTATTCCTCTAGGCTTAGACCAGTCACCCGGTATAGATTTGAATAAAGTCTGACTACTTCACAATTTAAACGGTTTTTAAAAATCAGGAGATGCATAAGAGTTTACCCCCGAAACGAGGCCATTGAGAGATACTGTCTAAATCCATCCGTCAAGACCTTTTCGCGTTTCACACTTCATTATGTTCAGGGGTCGCTAAAAAGAAATCGGTATTTGTGGGGAAAAATTACACTCGTCGAAATGAGGTTTAACTGTGTCCTTACGCCAAGGTAGTGATTATTTCCCTAGAAACTTCTCCTTCTCCTGATATTTCAGTCAGAAAAAAAGTAGCAAATGTTTGATAGTCGCTAGTTTATTTGATATACTTATCATATACATTTTCTTGTTGAAAACGCTTCATAGTTTAAATCTCAAAAGAGATCCATTACATTGAATTCACATAGAATTTTTGTCATTATTACTCTTATTATTATTATTATTATTATTATTATTATTATTATTATGACCAGTTTGACCAGTTTCACTTGACCAGTTTATACAGCCTGATGTTTGCAGTAAAGTAACTTGCCGAGGGGTTCAAAAGCCGGGTCATGCCTCTAACCTCACCCCTGAAACTGTGCAGGTGAATCGGCCTCTCACCATGAAGAAGGAGGGCATTCAGACCCGCAACCGCAAGATGTCCAACAAGTCCAAGAAGAGCAAGAAGTGTGGCGAGGGCTACGAGGAGCTGTCCAAGTGCATGCACGACAAGGCCTCGCCCTTCAGCGCCGCCGCACTGGCCGGCCACATGTCGCACATGGGCCACCTGCCGCCGTTCGGCCACTCCGGACACATGCTGCCCACCCCCACCCCTATCCACCCCCACCCCAGCTTCTCAGGCTGGAATAAGGGAAAGACGGCTGGGCGAAAAAGAGACTCTTTTGGAATACTAAAGACACGTTACGTAAATGTTTAGAAACTATTTAACTTTTGCCGTGATGGGCTAATATGGATTATTTTGAAAATACCAGATCATTACAGGTTTTTGACATTGCATTTAAACACAAAGTATTCCCCTCAGAGCTTATTAATTTGTGACAATGTATTTTTAAGCAGGACGATTAACCATTGACTCGCCATTGAAGTGCTAACAAAGGTGAACTAAGACCCAAAAGTCAAAGCTGTGAACAGAGATGCCCAAACTGCTGTTAGAGTTACAGTTACGGTTATGGTTGGGGTTAGTTTATAGGGTTAGGGTTAGGGTTATGGTTCGGGTTAGTTTAAAGGGTTGGGATTAGCTAAAAAGTTTTGTCAGTAAAAGGCGTCCATGAATAAGATAATGTTTCGCTTAGTCAAATGAGTGTTTACTCAGAATACTTAGTCTGTCATTACTTACGTTTTTTGTTTATTTTTATTTTAAAAGTTTTTTAAAGCGATGCATGAGCCAGACAGAAGTTTCGGCATTAATCTCATCCATTTGCCTTTGTAAACTCGCCACAATACACTCACGGGACTTTGACTGTGCCATGAGCAGATCATCGCCACATCATTACAGCACATCGCTTGTCAAATATTTGATTTGTTGTTTTCTATCATGCCCGTTCAACAAAACGTCTGCACACCTGCTGATAAACACATTGTGTGAATAAATTGTTACATTTTGTGGCAGAGTACATAAAAATGAACAAAATACAAACTGAATTTCAACACACTGCACTGTGAACACAAACAATAAGGACTTATATTTTAAACATATAATTTAGTGCTATAATTTTAATGTACTTCGCCGATAACCCCATGGAATTACCCAGCCATTTTTTATTATAGAATTTGTTCCATGAACAAAATAAACATGAACATTCACGCTTCACTCATTGTCTGACAGTTCTGAAAAGAGAGGCTTCTTTCACCCATTGGCTCTTTATGGATAACTGAATGGACAGGTTGTGTTTGCGTTCCAGCCCAGCTAATTGTAGCCGCACACTGGCTCCTGTTCATGCCCACGCTGATTGTAGCAGCTCAGTGGCTCCTGTTCATGCCCACGCTGATTGTAGCCGCACACTGGCTCCTGTTCATGCCCATGCTGATTGTAGCCGCACACTGGCTCCTGTTCATGCCCATGCTGATTGTAGCAGCTCAGTGGCTCCTGTTCATGCCCATGCTGATTGTAGCAGCTCAGTGGCTCCTGTTCATGCCCACGCTGATTGTAGCCGCACACTGGCTCCTGTTCATGCCCA
>JAOYSI010000017.1:1787233-1801803 GCA_025775065.1 Hiodon alosoides | reverse complement strand
GTCCTTTACACTGGACTCGAGGTGGTCCCTTACACTGTAGGTGAGCTAGTCCCTTACACTGTAGGTGAGGTGGTCCCGCACACTTTAGGCGAGGTGGTCCCGCACACTTTAGGCGAGGTGGTCCCTTACACTGTAGGCGAGGTGGTCCCGCACACTTTAGGCGAGGTGGTCCCTTACACTGTAGGTGAGGTGGTCCCGCACACTTTAGGCGAGGTGGTCCCTTACACTTTAGGCGAGGTGGTCCCGTACACTGTAGGCGAGGTGGTCCCGCACACTGTAGGCGAGGTGGTCCCGTACACTGTAGGTGAGGTGGTCCCGCACACTTTAGGCGAGGTGGTCCCGCACACTTTAGGTGAGGTGGTCCCTTACACTGTAGGTGTGGGGGTCCCGCACACTTTAGGCGAGGTGGTCCCTTACACTTTAGGTGAGGTGGTCCCGTACACTGTAGGAGTGGTGGTCCCTTACACTGTAGGCGAGGTGGTCCCGTACACTGTAGGTGTGGGGGTCCCGCACACTTTAGGCGAGGTGGTCCCTTACACTGTAGGTGAGGTGGTCCCGCACACTTTAGGCAAGGTGGTCCCGCACACTGTAGGTTAGGTAGTCCACTTCGTACTCAGAAACAGTAATCTGCCGGTAAACCTGGATATCTTTGCCCTGCCTGTATGTACGTCTGTGCTCTACTTCCTGGCTCTGTAAATCCTACATATCTGTGACCTCCAATATGGCCTGGTCTTGTATACCCCTGAATACCATTCAGGCCTGGTCCTGTATACCCCTGAATACCATTTAGGCCTGGTCCTGTATACCCCTGAATACCATTCAGGCCTGGTCTTGTATACCCCTGAATACCATTCAGGCCTGGTCTTGTGTACCCCTGAATACCATTCAGGCCTGGTCAGTTGACCGTATGCATCTGGGTGCTCCGCGGTGCTTCGGTCAGCAGTCAACCTTCCGGAAGTTTCCGCCACACTATTTCACTGTGTCCAGCTTCCTGCAGGGGTACCTCTCCCCATTTGCTCCAGGTCTTGTTCAGGCAAATGGGTTGTGGGAAATCTTGAATGTGAGTCGGCCAAGCCAAAGTCTATCCAAATAACATCATGCATTTTAATGATGTGACAGTCTTCCTGTGCACTCAAGTACTCTCGCCACTGTGCCCTGCACAACCGCAAAGGCATGCATGGACACAGCACAGCACACCGTACAGCACACAGCACACAGCACACAGCACAGCACAGCACACAGCACACAGCACACAGCACACAGCACACAGCACACAGCACAGCACACAGCACACAGCACACAGCACATCACACAGCACACACCACAGCACAGCACAGCACACAGCACACACCACAGCACAGCACTCAGCACAGCACACACCACAGCACACAGCACACAGCATAGCACACAGCATAGCACACAGCACACAGCACAGCACACACCACAGCACACAGCATGGCACACAGCACGGCACACAGCACAGCACACACCACAGCACACAGCACAGCACAGCACACAGCATAGCACACAGCACACAGCACACAGCACAGCACAGCACACAGCACACAGCACAGCACACACCACAGCACAGCACACAGCACACAGCATAGCACACAGCACACAGCACAGCACACAGCATAGCACACAGCACAGCACACAGCACACAGCACAGCACAGCACAGCACACCGCACACAGCATAGCACACAGCACAGCACACACCACAGCACAGCACAGCACAGCGCACCGCACAGCACAGCACAGCACAGAGCACAACACACACAGCACAAGTACCTGTAAGCCCTTAAACGGGGCATTTGAGAAGCCAGCACATTATTGATTTCATAAGAAATGGAGAGCTGTGCTAACTTTGGCCAGAAACTCAATTTTCATATGACTGAAGTCCTATGACTGCATTTCAATATTCACCGTCATACCTCCTTAATTGAGTAACAATCTCAACAATCAGAGAGCCCAAATCAATTTTCATCTTAGCCCTATTGATTTTTCCACTGTCTCCAGGTTTAATTTGGGCCATTTCTGCTCCATGCACTTTGAAGTAATTGATACAGAAAATGTTGGGCCGTTTGATGCTAATGCGTAGTTGTTATTTACTTAAATGCACATTTGTCCTCTGTCGGCGTCCTTCGAACCTCTGGCAGCCACGCGGGACCAGGGCTGGGGTGGTGGCTTCCGAGTGGCTCAGATGACATTAGTGAGCTCGCTCCGTCATGTGATGGCGGAGGGGGGGAAGGACTCGGGTGCACTCTGGTGGGTGACCTGAAGTCGCGTTGCCGGGGATTGATGAGAGGCAGAGTTAGGACACACACTATCCCAGCAGCCATGCCTCTCCCTCCCTCCTTCGGTTTTCCCCTCTCTCTCTCTCTCTCTCTCTCTCTCTCTCTCTCTCTCTCTCTCTCTCTCGCTTCTCCCCTCTTCTCGAGTAAAGGGGGAGAAGATGAAACATGAAGAGGATATATCCACAGTTTTACACTCTAGGCAAACAAACGGCAGGAAATAAGCTGAGGCATTTACATACCTCAGAGACCGACACAAACTCTTTACTTACTTTCCCGTTGCGGGTTCTTTTCTTTCTTGTTTGTCAAAGTAACAGGAGAGAGCAAACTTTGCCTGTTTAAAGGGCCTGAAAAAATAAAAAGAGGAAGTGGGGAGGGCGGGCGGGCGGGCGGGCGGCCGGACAGGTGCGGCGGAAAGTCCTGCTCCCACACAACACCTCCACGCGGTCAGGCTCCGCCGCGCCGCGCCGCGCCGCAGTACAGAGGCCATCGGCAGCACGCTCAGGTTTTTAATGACCCCCGCGTGACTCTGGAGCCGAGATTTAAAGGCCTGTGCGGAAGGGCGGCAGAAGGAGGCAGAGTGAAGTGCTAACACCCACCTTTACAGCTGAAACAAAAACAACGGCCCTCACAGAAACGTGCGGGACTGCCGGGGGGGGTGCTGGGGCGCATGGAACATTCAGGCAGAAGGAACAAAAGCAGTTAGGTAATGGGCTGTTACCGAACGGCCGGGGGTCCCTCCCCGAGACGCTCACACCGGCCCACATCAGCCCAGATGCATGGGGTCGATAAGGCCACTCTAATGAAGAGCGGCTGGGAGATACAGTGGACCGGCTCGCGCTGGGTCAGGGTTAATCTGAGTTAAATGACGTTTCAGGGGAGGAACTCCCTTTGTTCCTCTATTAATGGTCTCTCCCTGTCCTCGTACCCCAGTAACTTGTCTTTGTTCTTCTCTACACTCTCCCCCCCGTCCCTGTCCCGTTATCCTCTCTACCCACTGCCCTTGTTCCCCTGTAACTCTGCACTCTCTCCCCCTGTCCCTGTCCCGTTATCCTCTCTACACACTGCCCTTGTTCCCCTGTAACTCTGCACTCTCTCCCCCTGTCCCTGTCCCGTTACCCTCTCTACACACTGCCCTTGTTCCCCTGTAACTCTGCACTCTCTCCCCCTGTCCCTGTCCCGTTATCCTCTCTACGCACTGCCCTTGTTCCCCTGTAACTCTGCACTCTCTCCCCCTGTCCTCGTCCCGTTATCCTCTCTACACACTGCCCTTGTCCCCCTGTAAGCAGTGAGCACAACTCCACACACACTCAGAGACGGCACTCAGGCAATGAGCTCCCAGAATCCAGAAGGCAAATGGAAGTTACGATTTCTTCGTTCTTTTATCCCGCAGTAGCCATTAAATTATCTGAGCGAGCTAAATGTGCCGCTTATCTCGTTCACACACGTAATCAGGGTGGGCATTCAAAGCCTAGTCCCGCAGGTGTGCGCAATCCCGGGGAAATTACCGCTGAGTGGCCTGCCACTAATGATTCCTCTGAGGGCTGAGGGAGGGGGCGGCACTTTCCCCGCCAGGCACCTTCGCCAGGACGGCGGCTGCCTCCCTTTTATCAAAGGCACCGCCAATCAAACTGATTCCCTGATCCCTCCCCTTCTTCGTCCTCCTCATCTTCCACCGACCTGCAGCATGGGAGACACTAACTGTACACCATCACTGTCACACACTCCTATGCATACTCCTCACATATGGGCCGCACAGGTACAGTGGCTGTCTACCGGTCATGCCACATAAATGTATGTGCAATCTCGACGGACAACGCACATCACTGATTTAGCAGCAGCTAGACGCTAGGAACAAGGGACTCAACGGGTTCACATTTAATGTGTCGGACTACACCCAACTTCTGAGCCCAACAATTTTTCCGGACTTAGAGAGATTGACACATGAATGACATGAGGTTTCAAAACCCCAAAACCAATACAACCACGGCCAAGCCTTAGGTCCACTGTAGAACCATGGCCAAGCGTCAGGTCCACAGTAGAACCATGGCCTTGTGTCAGGTCCACAGTAGAACCATGGCCTTGTGTCAGGTCCACTGTAGAACCATGGCCTTGTGTCAGGTCCACTGTAGAAGAAATACAACCACCGCCAAGCATCAGGTCCACTGTAAAACCATGGCCAAGCGTCAGGTCCACTGTAGAACCATGGCCAAGCGTCAGGTCCACTGTAGAACCATCGCCAAGCGTCAGGTCCACTGTAAAACCAATATAACCACTGCCAAGCCACAGGTCCACTGTAAAACCATGGCCAAGTGCCAGGTCCACTGTAAAACCATGGCCAAGCATCAGGTCCACTGTAGAACCATGGCCAAGCGTCAGGTCCTCTGTAGAACCATGTCCAAGCGTCAGGTCCACTGTAAAACCAATATAACCACTGCCAAGCCACAGGTCCACTGTAAAACCATGGCCAAGCGCCAGGTCCACTGTAAAACCATGGCCAAGCGTCAGGTCCACTGTAGAACCATCGCCAAGCGCCAGGTCCATGTAAAACCATGGCATAACTCTCACGTCAGGGTCATCAGGATTTATTTACTTATTTATTTAACCTCATGGCTGTATTACATTAAGATGGCTCCAGGATAACTTGTGTTCTGATCAAAAGCCAAGTTTCATGAAAGTAATTAATTACCATGTAGGTTTCTTTCTGAAGGGAAAATGTGCGGCTATGACTGATCGCTGCTCATTAAACAACTGATGGTTTTTATAGCATCTTTACAACAAAATCTCTTGCCCAGACCAGGGGGCTGGGGGGATCCTTACCCTCTCTTACCCACCCTTAACCGCGTTCCTTCGAGCTGAACGGAACCACTAAGGTTTAGTCATTCTCAGTGTCTGGTGCCGTCCCTCACAGCTTTCGGAAAGGGAACGCAGGTTCTAGTCAAAGCCACCGGGTCGTGCTCTTTGCTGGGTAAGTGGCGTGCAAGGGAGAAGAAGCGGCGACAGCAGCGGGTCATGACTCGGCGTGCGGACACGCACACGCACACGCAAGCGGACACGCCGCCCTCTTGCCGCCTCGGGTATTGGGCCAAGCTCCACCGCTCAGGCCACAGAGCCACCCTCCAAAGGAACAGCGCTGATAAAGTTCTAATTATCCACAACCACAAGAAAGGCCATATCTCCTTTCCTAACCCAACCCTTTCAATGGATGTACCAGTAAACACAGACACGGCTACCTTTGAAAATACTTGGGGGTGTGGTTGGTGGGGGCGGGGGGTTGCATGGGGCGAACCATGTCCAGACGCTCTGATCTTCTGTAACATTTTTAGATGTTTTTCTAAATTGGTGTGTGTGTGTGAGAGAGAGAGAGAGAGAGAGAGAGAGAGAGAGAGAGAGAGAGGGTGCAAGAGAGGGACACACCCCTCCTGCCTCCAGTGTTTACACAGGGGGTGAAAAGGTTTCTTTACTCAACGTGTTCTAATTAATGGAATTGCACTTTCCCGAACTGGAGCAATGCATTCATATTTATATGCGGGCCACAGGAAAAACAGAGCCCTGCAGGGAGATCTGGGCTCAGGAGCCCAGTCACGCCACACAGGAACCAAACTCTCGAACGGCGGCCCGGGCCAGCACGGCCCAGACGTGACCCTAACGCAGGGAGAGGGGCGCTTCTAAAACCTCACGCAAACCGCACGAACCCTCATTTCTGTCACTCCATCCTGAAAGGATATGAGGGCAGGAGCAGCACTGGCGAGGTCAAACCCCGGGACCTCACCGCCTCACGTCTCGGGAGCGAGAACACCAGCAGGAGTTCCCTCGCTGAACCACCAGAGGTCACGGAGGGAGATCACGGAGGAACCAGGGCAATTGCCTCCCTTCACACATCTGCATGCATTAAAACATACTCATGCTCCCAACGCACGCTGCTCTGTGCTCAGTTTAAAAAACCCAATGGAGAGCTCTAGATTTTTACAGGCCTCTCGCTGAGTTGGACTGACATCACAGCGCAGGTTCGGGTCGGGAAGTCTCGTGGCCCGCCCTGGTCCTGTTCGCCGGTGCCAGCAGCTTGCCGATCCAGGCACGCTGCTGAGGAGGTTGCCTCCCAGCCAGTGCGTAGCATTCTCACAACGTTGCGAAAACGCTGCGGCATTACCGTAGTTGTATAGTGAGAGCGCTTTGTGTTAGCTGGAATGGCGGCAGCTGTGTTATGACATTAGCGGTGTACAATGTTACACTAGCATTTTTGAGAATGTTATTTTAGCGCTGGCGGGCTATCACCAGTGACTTTATGCAACTACAAGGCATCCGCTCACGGAACTGAAACTAGACAATGTTCTTCAGGGCTTGCTTTGAATTATTATGTGACCAAAAGATTTCAATTGGAAAGTTCCTTAAGGGCAACACAGATGAATGCTCCACTGAAACGCTATGTTTTACTTTACTGTGAAATGTGTTTGTCAAAGCCATATGTCAGTTAACATACTATTAAAATGCACTCATTTGATGTTCTGGGAGGGAAAATGACTGGAGATGGGTAGTCGGGAGAGGAGAAGGGGACGAGAGCAATGTGCGGAGGAGAATAGGAGAGCACGGAGAGAGAAGGGAGGAGATAAGGGAAGCTGAAAGGGGAGATAAGATGAGGAGAATTCAGGAGAGAAGTGTAGGGAGCTCAGATAGTGGCGGAACAGAAGGGGGATGGAGTATGGAGGACGGCACCAGCTCTCACACAAAGTAAAGCAACAGGGGAAAAAAAAACCAAAAAACTTGTTCTTGTTTAAAAACATTTTTTGTTTCATTAGTATGAAGGGGAGGCATAAAGAAAGAGGGGAAAAGGGATGAATGAATGAAAATTTGTATTCTATAGCACAAAACTACATCCAGATGACCAGTTTGGCCAGTAATGGCTAACAGCTGTAACTTGTTCTTGTGTCAACCCCCCCCCCCCCCCCACCCCATCCTTTTCTGTAGTGGATTTCTTAAATACACTTCATGCTTCATTATAGGTTATTTTGATGATGAGTATTAATATGCATTGAAAGCCAAGTGAAAACAGAAAAGGGTCCCCAAACCGGGCGAGGGTGTGTTTAAGGCTCCTCCTCGCTCTACGTTTGTCTGGCGGACAATGCCTCACCTAGACCGCCTGCCGTCTGAATGGTTTATGCCGCGCGTCAGCGCAAGCCCTTTGTCACCAAGCGCCGGGCCCGTCTGTCATCGTTTAGATCAAGGCAGAAAGGCATGAAGCTCATCCATAACACCGGGCGCCCACGCCGTCCTGAACCTGTGCGGGCCGATAAGGGGGTCACCTCATCCGTAACTTCTCAAAACCGGGAGACTTCCCGGCTCGTACGTTACGGCCCAGATCGACTGTCAGACCGTCAGCCTCAAAACTCAGCTCCGCACGAAGGCTGGCAGGCCTGCAGATACGTGGTCCATTTAGCCGCTCACTGTAAATACTGACATCCGAGGCTTAGGTAAACACGGAAACATGTCGTTTTTAGCTCTTAAATGAGTTTGCTTTTTCCATTGTGTGATGGCAAAGGGTTGAATTTTTTTTGCTACTGATGTTTTGCCCAATGGAAAAAAAAAATAAAATTTGTAAATGAGAAAAACTACCATAAATTAAAGGCACGGGATGTTCTGGAACTGACCGAGGATCTACCGTTTGGGAGTAACCCCCTGAACCTGTTGCGTTATGAGAAGGCTGCAGACCTCACAAACAAGTTCCCTAAAAGAACTGAATTATTTTCAGCTTTGCATATCTTCAAAGCAAACCCCCGGTTTCATAAACAACAGACAAGCCACAGCCCATCGATGCAAAGCAAAAAGAGAATGAGAAACACCTCTACCACTAACTGTTAAAAAAACATAGAAGGGGACACTTATTGTACTTCCTCCCCTTCCCTGTCCCTCTGGACAATCCCACAATCCCGTGCATGTAACAGGACCTGTGGGGGCCTGAATGAGAGGAACAGAACGCTGTGTTTGCATTGCCGTGAACCCTAGACAGGGGGTCGGAAATGTCAATGACAAACCCATAATCAAATAATAAAGACACTGTAATAGGAACAGCATTTCCACCCACAACATCCCCATCCTGACATCCAGTTGCCGTAGGGGGATGTCTCAGAAATCATTCCCAAACTTTAACCCCCCCCCCCCAGAAGGAAAAGGAAAATGCTGAAATAAATAAATTCCGATGGCCCATTTCCGTGGGACACTTTCCTGGGGAAGGTTCGAGTCGGAAAGCAGCCACGGAGCTTTCGTGTTATCCCACCAGCCCTCTCCCTCAATCCGAGTGTGTCCGATTGAATTTCCTGCCGTGCTTCCCGTCCTGCGGCGAGCAAGAGCGAGGCGGGCAGGTGAGGCGTGTCACAGCACCTGGTGCCCCCTGCACGTCCGTGGGTTCAGCCGATTGGCTGCTGGGAGGGGGCCCGCCTAGCATCCCTCGGGCCCTGCGCTGAACAGCGGGAGTGGCTCTCCTTGGTGGGAGTGTAGGTCTCCGCGGGCCGGCATCCTACTGACATGTGGCACTGTCGGCGCCGCCGGAAGACTGGGCCCGACCGGGCCCTGGGAAAACCGTGGCAGAACTCCGGATGACCCGACCAGGACAGATGACGTTGGCTAGGGACCCGGGGACCAGAGCTTGGTGCTCCAGCTCCGCAATCTCTCAAGCTCCGCTTGTGACGGTGAGATAAGGCCGCGCACGATAGATTAAGATGCTTCGACCGCGCATCGGGGGGGGGGGGGGAAGAGTCCGGTCCGTGCCGAGCCGGCGGCTTACAGTAAACACGGGCGGAATAAATCCGTCAGTGCGGTGACAGCGCGGGGAAGCGGCCCGCCAGTGAGCGAGAGAGCGAGTGTGCACGGAAAACAGATGCAGGCCGGTCGGAGCGAAAGCAGAAGGAGACCGGGGAAATGATGGAATTAATGAGTGGACACAGGCACCTCCGTCCTGGAACCGCTCTCTGTTTACACCGCAAACACCGCGTCCGGCAAGGGTTTGGGGAGGGAATTTCCTCTTGTCAAACAATCCACAAACCCTCCCTGCGCACACCTGCACGCCGCGACATGGTTCATCTCCAGATACATGGCTTGCATACTGTGAGTCTTCGCAGCGAACAAGCAGTTTTAGTTTTTCTATCTGGACAAATTTGTTAATGTAGCGTGTCACTTACGAAGGGAAAACGCGGCGCCGTGTTAAATGCGAAACGGCTGAACCGTTAGCATTTGGGCTAATCGGAGCGTTTCACGGTGGGCTGAATGTCCGCTCAATGCGCTCTTCATCATGACCTGCTGTGGTTTAATCCGCCTGCGCTCGTTCCCATGGCAGTGCCCATACTGTCCTCACTAGTGCTGTCGAAACTACGGTCCCATCTCCATGCACTCACAGACTGTTCCACAGACCTGAATAAGGTTGGAGGGGACATTTGTTATTGGGGGGGTGAGGGGGGTAAGGGAGGTAAATCTTGGTTGAGGGAGGGCTGAGAGATTAATGTTGGTTGAGAGAGGACTGAGAGATGATTGTTGGTTGAGAGAGGACTGAGAGATGAATGTTGGCTTGAGGACTGAGAGATGAATGTTGGTTTAGGCAGGACTGAGAGATGAATGTTGGTTGAGGGAGGACTGAGAGGGAAGAGACATGATCGACTGTTGATTAATCAGAGAAAACGTTTTCCGCAGGCTGTAAGGAGAATTTTACTTCACAAGCCCTGACTCTGTTTCTGTGAAATGCATCAGGCTCCCTCAATCAATCCTCAACTGTTCTTCTTCCCCTCACCGCTGACCGGCTCTCTCCCTGCACAGACCGACAGACGGGCAGACAGGACGGCCGTTTAGGACCGGAAGAACCCGCACTCTTGCGCTGCTGTGTCGTTGCCAATAAACAAGCCGGTCGACGGTTCCCAACGCAGATGAGGTGGAGCAGCTAAAACGTGAGGGGACGGGGTACAGCCTACCCCTTTAAATGATTTCCATCAGTAAAAAGGCTAACAGTGCACTTTAACTAACTGCTTCTGGCAAACAGGGCAGCAAGGTTGATTAGCCCTTGTTCAGTTTCTTTTGCTTTCCGTTCTTTTCATTTTTTTTCTTGTTCTTTAAGTGCTTTGAGATGTATCGAGGCCCAAACACAGTGCGTTGAGTAGCTGTTATAATCGCCTCTCTCATTCCCACGTTCAACCCTGATGACTATAATCTGACTCTCAAACTCTCTAGTAATGATCTACCCAGAGACTCAGGCCGATCTTGTGCATGAATGTGTGTGTAAGCTTGAGTTTTTCTGTGTTGCTGGCTTGTGTGTGTGTGTCTGCGGCCCGAGAGCGAGCGCTTGCGTGCGTGTGTATGCGTTTGCAGGAACAAGCCCGGGGGACACAGAGCAAGAGGGGGCGTTTTATCGCCATGTGTGAATAGGTGTGTGTGCGTGTGTGCGCATGTGTGCGTGTGTGTGTCCACACGCCAGCAGACAGCCAGCAAACCCGCCGTCAATCAAGTGGGGTTCTAATTAAAAGTTGCTGCAAGAGGTAGATGATTGTTGCTAGGGAAAAAAAATCACTATCAGTCTCGCATTTTCATATGAATGGCCTTTTTTAATTAAATTCAACAGCTAATGAGTGCCTGTATCAAAACGATGTAACATTTTACCAGACAAAGGGCCCTGTGAAGAAAAAAGAGAAAACAGGAGAAGATGACACATGGTACAGAGAGGATTTTAAAGGCAAGGAGGAGCTCATTGTACAGAGTAAAAGCAGAAAAACACTGCCTTTGAACTTGTTGCATCTTTTTGTACACACAAAGACTTAAGAATAACACTATTATGGTACCACGGAGTACAATAAGTGTTGACGGTATTAAGCCAATTAGGGAAAAGGGAAAATAAACGCTGTTTGGAAGAGAGGGCCTCTCAGCGAACCAGCACTGTAAATAAAACAATGGTCGACATCCTCCGTTATTACCTGCAGAACTTAAGATTGCACTTTTCTCACCAGTTTTGCCAGTTTTTACCAGTTTTTACCAGCCCGGGTTAAAAACCAGAGCAGCTCTGCTGGAGCTCGTGGCCATGAATCCCGCTGCCTCACCAACCGGGAGGCTGAGGGGGTATGACTCCTCGACTCCAAACCCAGTCGCCTTTCAGCCACCCTGCAAGCAACACAGCCCTCCTGAGAGATTCAGCACCGATTTACCCACCCTGGCCCAGACGGGCCCGGTCTGCGCTGGGGCGAGCGCCTTTACACGCTGAGCCACCTGGGAGGCCCTGATTTTAAATGCTAATTAGGAAATATAATTACCGTATGTCTTTAGATGATCAGAAAAGAAATCTTTTGAAATACTGAACATATTCCGTAAAATCTGCAATCTACAAACAGAAGCAACAATACTAGTACTGATGTACTGACATGCGTTACCCAGTCACGTATATATCAGTAACAACCACACTTACCTGTTTTAAAGTTTCAATTGCTATATGCTAACATCGCAGTTCCATGCCACGTGCAAGTGTGTGTCATATTTAACACAACCAACAGGAGTACAAAAGCAGTGCCACAGCTGGACCTTGAACCCGAGTCCCCGGCTGCCTGTCTCACCACACCACCTTAAACATTAGTGCTTCAACCAACGAAAGCGGGTGTAGTTTACCAGAACCACGCAGTGGCTACAGCTGGCACAGGGTGTGACACTCCTACCAGCGCGGTTACGCACCTACGGTGAAGAAAGCTGAAGCTCGTGGAAAACAAATGTCGAAAGGCCTCTCTCCCTCCCTTCTGCCATCTCTCGCTCTCTCTCTCTCCCTCTCCCCCCATTTATTTTCTTAAACTTTAACACCATGACCCCGGGAAACATTTGCGAACTATAACAATAAAATTAACTTGTAATGAGCAAAATAATTGTACATCAAACGCTCTGGTTACGAGAGCGACACACAGAAGAAAGACACAATTTACAGATTACATGGCTCGTGACTCCCCAAGTTCAAAACACAGAGAAATCGCTTGTGAAGAAGAAGACTTCCCAGCCGCGTCCCGGCATTCTTTAAACTTGTGTAATGGATATGCTGTGGGCAATGGGCAAATTTAATATGCAAAGAATCTCCATTCTGCATGCACCACTTCAAAGCAGACGGGAACCAAGTGTAGGGGAGCCAGTGGGCAGGAGGCAGGGGGGAAATCAGCTCTGCGACACACTCTCGTTTCCCGGAGAGGGGGGGGCTCAAAAAGATATAGTTGATCTGGGGCAGTCAACACTTCGGGTCTTCCAATCTTCAAAAACAAAATGAAATGAGTTAATTGGGGGGGGGGGGGGGGGGGGGGGACGCAGAGAGAAGAGAAACAAATCAAACATTCGGGAAAATGGATTACCGGAAACTTTTTCCTTCCTGACTTTGGGAGGGATGGGAAGAAGGGGCTTGAACGCGTCGGAATCGGCGAGCGAAAAGAGCGAACGCACAAGTCAGCGGAGATGCAGAAAAACGATAGGCGGGGAACGACAGGCCGCAACCGGGATTCTGCGGCTCGCTAACTCCTGGCAGTCGCAGTCGGAAAAAAGCTGGATAAAAGATCTCTGCGTTCGGGAAGACAGATGGCGGTACCCAGTGCACTCTGCAGAAACGATTAATACAGTCACTTCCAGGCTCCGGGATCAGATGCAAATTATCACCGATACACTGGTGACAGGGAGCCGGTCACCCTGCGGTGTCGTGCGGTTGGCTGTCGCAGTGGCTATGGTAACTTCAGGTCTCATAGCAACAGCAACGGGCAGCGGTACCCAGCGTTTCACTAAAAAAACACTTTAAATGTCTCAATGCCAGATGAAAATTGCAAGATTGCGGGTGAAACACTCAGGAATTCAGAGTTGGCTGAATCAAACCTCAGTAAGGTGAGGGAGAAGCTTGCAGCGCAGTTAGAAAAACAGCTACAAATGTCATTTTTACCTACAGGACATCATTCACACAGATATGAAATACATGCAATTCAGCTGCTGTGACAACTGAGCAATGTAGCTAACAATTGCTCCTGAATTGCAATGACTTGAATAAATGTGTGTGTTTGTGATGGTTTTGTAGTTGTGTTGTTTCATTAGGTCAATATCACTTGGCCACCTCAAATACCATAGGACTGTGTCTCAAAGCATAGACTGCGTCCTTTATTTACCTGGGGGTATCAAAGTCGAGTGTGACAAAATTCGGAACCGAAAGAAAACGGAATTTTTAAAAACCTTGTTACTGAGTATCTGGTACATTAGAGCGACAGCCTTTGATTGGCTGAATGCCTTCGGTTATAAAATGTAAAAACTAACAAACAGTAGGATGATGGAGAGTGGAAAAAGGGAGGTGAGGACAGTTGCAGTGCGTGGAGTGGGTACGGACACAGCCCCTCGGGTCAGCGTTGGCCTGACCTCCTCACAGGCTCACAGTTTACACTGCTGATTAATCCCACTGTTTACCTCCCACAACTGAGGGTCTCCAGCAGCACATCACATGTCTCCTTTCACTGAGCTGGGACACCCTGCACCTTGTCACAGGTGTGGAGGAAATGCCACCGCCGTCAACGTGAGGGGCAACATGGGACAGTCATCAACGTGAGGGGCAACATGTGACAGTCATCAATGTGAGGGGCAACATGTGACAGTCATCAATGTGAGGTTCAACATGGGACAGTCATCAACGCGAGGGGCAACATGTGACAGTCATCAACGCGAGGGGCAACATGGGGCAGTCATCAATGAGAGAGACAACATGAGCAACAACATGGGACAGTCATCAATGTGAGGGGCAACATGGGACAGTCATCAACGTGAGGGGCAACATGTGACAGTCATCAACGCAAGGGGCAACATGTGACAGTCATCAATGTGAGGGGCAACATGGGACAGTCATCAACGCAAGGGGCAACATGGGACAGTCATCAACGTGAGGGGCAACATGTGACAGTCATCAACGCGAGGGGCAACATGGGACAGTCATCAACGCGAGGGGCAACATGTGACAGTCATCAACGTGAGGAGCAACATGTGACAGTCATCAACGCGAGGGGCAACATGGGACAGTCATCAATGAGAGGGACAACATGTGACAGTCATCAACATGTGACAGTCATCAACGTGAGGGGCAACATGTGAGAGTCATCAATGTGATGGACAACTTGTGACAGTCATCAACGTGAGAAACAACATGAGCAACAACATGTGACAGTCATCAATGAGAGGGACAACATGTGACAGTCATCAACGTGAGGGACAACTTGTGACAGTCATCAACGTGAGAAACAACATGAGCAACAACATGTGAC
>JAOYSI010000017.1:1767809-1785550 GCA_025775065.1 Hiodon alosoides | reverse complement strand
GCCGCCCCCGCGGGGGGGGCGCGGCTGCGCCGCCCGGCGCGGGCCGCGGCTCCGCGCCCCTCCCGGGGGCGCCCGGCCCCGGCTCGGTACGGCGCGCAACACAGATGCCATTAAAGGTAAACTCAAAGGCTGTGATAGGACATGGTGTGGAATAATGGTTTCATAGGAGTCAAATGAGATCAATAAGAGTACTGGGCTTTTCATCCTAAATGGTGTCAAAAAAAGACAAGGGCAGAAGAAGATTAAGGCTAATTTTGAGGAAAACAATGGCAACCACAGAACAGAATTCTGTCTTCCAGCTAGTGTTGCAATCCCTGGCGTCTGTTGGTCCTTAAAGGATAGAATATCAACATTTATACAAATCACTACTGGATCATAGGTCTTTATGGCAAAAAAACAAACATTTAAAGGACCATTTATATATCGACCTAAACAATAATACACTTTATGGACAAACTGAACACAGAATGGATTAAATCATCCTATTGAAAATGAGCACAACAGCCCTCTCTTCACCACACTAAAAATGGAATACAGTGGAAATGCATCTAAAACAGAAAGGTAATTTCCTCCCCACCAAACCAAAGTATTTCTCAAGAAAACTTGGATGACTGGTGGAGAGATCCGAACAAACGTTGGTCCGTCGGTCCGTTGGTCCCCCCCAACATGCCTTTCACTTTTCCATCACACTCTTGACCTGATGCCGTGAACTGGCCTAATCCTCTGATCAGCATGCCAGGGAGGCCTGCACTGCGCCTGGCCCAGCGGAGGCAGAGATTGTCTGAAGCACTTGTACTAATACACTGGGGCCTCGGCCTATTGTGTGGCTACCCCAAACTCAGCCCGGCTCAGAGCAAGGGAAAATTACAGGGACAGAAAGAAGGGGGGGGGGGGGGTTCAGAATGAATTGCTTTTTTGGCACCTTCAGCAATGAAACGCCCAATTATATGATTGAGTGAGAAGGTAAAGAAATCCTGTGTGTAAGAGGGAGAGAAACACTAAGTCCTGCCACTGCCCTGAGCGTCCACGTCCACACACTGCACTCGAGTTTCTCTACACAAGTCAAACAATGGGGGCAGTGAAAGGACTGACTTTGGGAAAGCAGCGTAGTTTGTCAAAAAAAAAAGCTTGACACGCAGACATTTAGTGTCCGCCTCTCAAAGCGCTGCGCCTGCCCCAAACGGACAGATTTGTCCAGACAAATTGGCTCGCCCCCGAGGTCTTGTTTGCCAATCGCGGGACAACTGAGAAGGGGGGAAAGAGCCAAACAACGCCCTGGCAGAGGCCTTAAAATAAATTTTGCACCTGGCTTGAACTCAGGCCTCGGGATATGATGTCAAGCATACAGGCGACAAGCACACATTTCAAACGAATTATTTATTAAATGAAAACGCATAAGAACTACACTGCTAACAGCGGTTATTTCAATGGCTGCACAAAATTGTGGAAACATAAATTATCAATAATTATGTCATAATGAGTCACAACTATCGGCATTTAATTTTTCTGATGAAATTTCTTATTGAACAGCATCACACATTTGACCTTGTGTACATCTGGAGACTCCTTTGCAATGTTGGAGAATTTGAGTATTTATAGAACCACAGACAGGGGCACAGCGTTCCATGCTATTCCTTTACTCACATCAAACAGGACTCTTCTGAGGCACATGGCAGCAGGGCACAGACTGCTGATCCCTGACAAGAGGGAGGACTGGACGTATAATCATTAAAACATCTCATACGGAGCTTGGCCCTTTGGTCTGAGGAGAGTTTGAAACCACAGAGAGACAGTTGAGTCTGCTGTGAGCGGTCAGAACCATAATTATACCAATCCTTCAGCTGAGCCATGTGCCTAAAGCGGCGTAGTCCTGCATGGCCCACTGGGACTATCTGGCCACTCAGAAACCTTTTCTTGCTGACCATTTCTAAAGATATTCAGGGTAACAACAAATGGGGTCATGATGAAAACATTTGTGATGATGGAGGCAATGAAGATTCATCAAAGGATCACCAATAGGTCTTGCTATTTGCACCTGCAAAAAAACCTAGGAGATATTATGTCACCAGTTTAGCTGTCACTCATGACACGGCAGCATTATATAGCATGAGGGAGATCAAAACAAAACTTGGGGCACATTTAGAGCAAAGTTATTGTCGCCTGATGGAGAGGGAGCACTGATAATCCTGTGAGGCGCGGTGACCGAGAGCATTGATCCGCCAGGCACCAAGTCCCAGGATTCTTAAGGAGGCTTCTCTCTGAGAGTGCATCACATGTGGCGGGGAAGAGAGTACGGCCTTGTATGGGGGTTTTGTCCTCCACTCTTGTTTGGTCATCTGAGGACAGGAGGGTGAGTGCTGATGAAGTGGCTACTCGAACCCCCCTCTCCATTACCTGTGGCTGTAATTAATCTCCCCCCCGTCTCCTTTGTGTGCCAGGGCGGGACATCAGATCTGGCCTTTCATGCCTCCAACCTCAGCCCTCCACCGTCACCCCCAATCTTCAATTGCTTCCCACTTACGCAGACGCTTCTGGGCGATCAAAGCTCAAGCCTTACGTCATCCATGTCTTCCCCTCCTAACACAGACAAAAACATTCCATCTCAGACCGCAAAATCCCCAGTACGGAGGAATAAGGTGATACACAGCTGGGACCCAGGAAGAACAAAGCTGGATCAGAACCAGGATCGACCCAGGAGATGGAAACTCCCAGTCACTTTAAATGCACCTAGGAGGCAAAAAGGAGGAAGGATTTAAGCTGAAGATCCACGGGAATGTTCCAAACTTCGCCACAAGAGGGAGGAATGTGCACAGAGCCATACAGAGAAGAAACAGATATATAAGTGCATATAGAGATCCTCTTAAATAAATAAAAACGTTTAATTGGTCCCTTAGCAAACGGCACTGTGGTCCTAGTTTCTATTGGTATACCATTTTCTTAACAAAACAGGGTGACTAACCAAGCTTTTACACATATTCAGATAAATACACATTTATACAGCTGGATGTTTGCTGATGCAATTCATTTTCGGGTAACCTCCTAAAGAATGCAGAGACAGAATTACTACTTCTACTCTTCAAACCAGGTCCCATTATTTTTTCCACAAATAATTCCATCTATGTTTTAAGTAGAAATCACTTTTTAAAAAGATTAAATAAAAAAAATCTGTCCCCCCTTGACTCTAGTTCAACAATCTGAATAACTTCAATCTGAAATCACCATCAAGTTCGATTTTATTGAAGAATCAGATGATCCATGTCATTTTAATTGAGCAGGTAGGCAACACACACTTCATTATCAAATCCATTGAATTTGGACTTTGAACACTCCTCTCCCCTTCCTTCATTAAGTGCTTGTGATGGATACTCAAAACGGTCTACAGTTCATTTTTACGGAATTACATTGACTGTTTCATTACACACTGCCAAAACTAACTGGGCTTCGTAGGTTTTAAGTCGACATGCTCCTTAGTACAGCTGCTCATTCTTTTATTAGTTTCGTCTAGAAAGCCTCCGAGCGCCCTCTACTGGACAATGTTCAGATTTTCTTCTTTCGCTTTTCATTCACAACAGCATCGGCCAAAAGTCCACCTGTGAGAGAAATTGTTTCTGAGCAGCTTTCAAAAACAGACTATTAACAAATCAAAAAGCTCAATTTAGCCTTATGGTGTAAAAAGGTTTTCCTTGCACAATTTTTGATATGACCTGGAACAAAGTACGTACACTCCAAATTTGAAGTCAATGTGAAATGGTTCTTGAAAGTACATTTGTGGGAATTGCATGCAATATGCGCACATTTCCTATTTGAAGTTTAATAATGCACAATTTCCATGTTTTTGAGATATGACCACAAACTTAAGTACAATGCTCTACCAATCGGCAGAGTTCAAATTTCGTGTTTCCAGCAAGAAGGTCAAGATAGTTATAATTTAAATAAATAAATAAAAATGCATTAATTAACTTTTTTTGGTGATTCTAGGTCAAACAGGTCACGAAGGCAGTACAAAGTTAGCATTATAAAACCTTTCTATAGTTATAGCTGTAGTTATTAAGTTATTGCTGTTTTCGGGAAAATTTACAGCTGCGAAGGAAGAAAAACTAGTTAACAAAGATAAAAGTTTTCCAGGTTTATTTAAAGCCCCCCCAAAAAAGCTGAATATAGCCTTACTTTTCTAACACATAGAGAAGAGCTTGGGACAAAATTAAATAAACTGCATGATGTAGTTACAAAAGGACGCAAGGCTGATTAGAGTGGTAGACCGAGGTCTCTTGTGTGTAACGCCAGTGGTCAGTGACGTTTAGGGTTAGTGTACACACATACTGTACACAGGCACACACAGGTTCACTTCCCACTGAGCCTGAGCACATCTTTGACCATCACTCCGATGCCGTCAAAGATCAAATGCAGATTGGTTTCGCACATGAAGGCCGGAGTTGTCACCACTTTGTTCTTGTGGTCCACGTGAGCTTCGTGGGCAACTGGTTAAAGAAGGAAGGGACGTACAATGGGGCCCATCTTATTTTTCTTAAATCTTACATTTTTAATTTGCCGTCATTTTTCTTAATTTACCGCAGCCAGGAGTCGCATCTTGGCTCCCTAGGAACGTTAATCCCCCCACAACCATCCACAGGGACATTGTGGAGGTGCCCAGAAACTTCTGGATACATTGATCAGCGACGAGATCCAGATTTGAACCTGCACTCTCTGCACAAAAGTCAATCCGAATTCGCCCAGAAAATACCATCAAAAGAAAATTTATGACGTATAATCATTAATCATACAATGAGATCAAAACAACACTAATATAATTTGGAAAGCACTTTACACCAAAAAAAACTACAATGTGTATTCTACTCCTTCTGTAATCATATGGATTGGTTCCAGCATTAAAACAGCGCACTTTTTAAAATACACATTTAAAATAGGGACTTTAAATGCCTGACCACCATGGCCGGAGGAAATTAAACACACAGTCCAAAGTGTTCAGCAGCCTAGGCATAAAAAATTATATTACCATATACTCCACATAGCAACATTAAATATTAAAGGATATCGTGACTTCCTTGACAACGTGCTTTGCGCCAAGTGAGACAATGGCCTGTGTGGTGCTGGCGTAGGGCCACTTGCCACCCTCCTCGTCCTCGTGCCCCACAGTCACCTCCACCCCCGGAAGTACCTTGGCCGCAAGCACAGGGGAGATACAGCACAGCCTGCAACAACACCAGGGCAGGGGCCAAAATTCCCATTACTGTGCTCAGTCAGGGATCCCCCGATTAACATGTAAAGGAACTCAGAATTCCATCAGCGTAACACCCAGAGTTTAAATCCATAAGCCTACTTATGGAAATAAGAAATTTCTAAATTTCACCTAAGAGTGTAATTCTTAATCAAGCTGTTAATAACAACACGTCATTATTAAATCTGAACAAGACATTCCATTGTAATGTTTCCTCTTGGCAGACACGTGCGCGCGCGCGCACATACACACACACACAATGAAGTGGCTGACCTGTGGATATCTCATCAGTTTACAATCATTATATGATAAGTGTGGTACAAATTTGGGACGCTGTGTAAAATGTAAAGAAAAACAGAATGCAATGATGTGCAAATCATCAAAACCCTATATTCAATAGAAAATAGAACAAAGACAACATATCAAATGTTGAAACTGAGACATTTTATTGTTTCTGGAAAAATACATGCACATTTAGAATTTTATGCCAGCAACACGTTTCAAAAAGGTTGGGACAGGGGCATGTTTACCACTGTGTTGCATCACCTCTTCTTTTAACAACACACTGTGTGCGTTTGGGAACTGAGGAGACCAATTGCTATAGTTTTGAAAGTGAAATGTTTTCCCAATCTTGCTTGATATAGGATTTCAGCTGCTCAACAATTCTGGGTCTCCTTCGTCATATTTTTTGTTTCATAATGGGCCAAATGTTTTCAATGTGTGACAGGTCTGGACTGCAGGCAGGCCAGTTTAGCACCCGGTCTCTTTTACTACGGAGCCATGCTGTTGTAGTACGTGCAGGATGTGGTCTGGCATTATCTTTCCCTGACAAGGCCTTCCCTAAAAAAGACGTCGTCTGGATGGCAGCATATGTTGCTCCAAAACCTGTATATATTGTTCAGCATTAATGGTGCCTTCACAGAAGTGCAAGTCACCCATGCCATGTGCACTAATGCACAGATGCTGGCTTTTGAACTGTGCACTGATAACAAGACGGATGGTCCCTCTCCTCTTTAGCCTGGAGGACTCAGTGTCCATGATTCCCAAAAAGAATTTCAAATTTAGATTAGTCAGACCACAGGACAGTTTTCCACTTCGCCTCAGTCCATCTTAAATGAGCTTGGGCCCAGAGAAGGTGGCGGCGTTTCTGGATCTTGTTTATATATGGTTTCTTCTTTGCATGGTAGAGTTTTAACTTGCATTTGTGGATACAGGGATGAACTGTGTTCAAAGACAATGGTCTTCGGATGTGTTCCTGAGCCCATGCCCTGACTTCCACAACAGAATCGTGTCTGTTTTTAATGCAGTGCCGCCCGACGATCACAGCCATCCAATATTGGTTTTCAGCCTTGTCCCTTGTGTACAGACATTTCTCTGGATTCTCTGAATCTTTTAATGATACTATGTACCGTAGATGATAAGATCTCCAAACTCTTTGCAATTTTACATTGAGAAACGTTATTCATAAATTGTTGCACTATTTGCCCAAGCAAAATAGAACCCCTCCCCATCTTTACTTCTGAAAGACTCATCCTCTCTAGGATGCTCTCATCTATGGGAAAGCCAATTAACCAAATAAGTTGTGAGATGTTCATTGCTGTCATCAAAAATCAAAGAGGGCATATATTTTTCAGGCAACGATAAAATTTCTCAGTTTCATTATTTGATACGTTGTCTTTGTAATAGTTTCTATTAAATATAGGGCTTTAAATAATTTGCACATCATTGCATTCTGTTTTTATCTGCATTTTACGCAACGTCCCAACTTTTTTGGAAACGGGGTTGTACACAGGCTACACCACTGCGTTTTCTTCGTCTTTCTCTTTTACCAAGAGAGTTGTAAAAATTCTGCAGCTGGACTGTGCCCCGTGCAGCGCTCAATTGGCCTGTGTGAGGAGGAGGCAGGCCAATCTCACCCAATGGGCTTGCCGGCTTTGTGAAAGTCCTTCAGGACTCGCTCCACATCTTTGTTCACCTTGCAGTCCTTCCCGTCTACTGCAAAGGTAGACCTGTCCATCAAGTCATAAACCCACCGTCAGAACACATTTGACTTAAAAAACAAATGAATGTTTCAAATCATGTTCACTTGGCAATTCAATTGTCTATATTCACACCAACTTTATCCCTGGCAAACGTATTTCAGGAACCTTCAAAGTCATGATCACAATGCGGTCACCCCAGATAAAATGTAAAGCATTTCAATCCACAAACAGTCACTATATATCCTTCCCATGCTGTAAGGTTGCAATCAAATACATCAAAAATGAACACCCAGGACACACAAGATCCTCTACCCACAGGTTTTTTGCAGCCCCAAAGCCTCCGGGGAAGATGACGGCGTCGTGGTTGCCGGCGATGAGTTGGGCCAAGTCGCTCACGTTCCCCCGAGCGATGCGCGCCGACTCCGATAACACGTTCCTGACAGTTCAAGCCCCATGTGCAGCATTAGTGCACCACAGATAGCTCTTATTAGATTAATATTAGTTT
Source organism: Hiodon alosoides (assembly GCA_025775065.1). Taxonomy (NCBI): domain Eukaryota; kingdom Metazoa; phylum Chordata; class Actinopteri; order Hiodontiformes; family Hiodontidae; genus Hiodon; species Hiodon alosoides. The sequence goes on along the minus strand of JAOYSI010000017.1, from coordinate 1,777,827 downwards.
CTAAACCATTTTAGTGCTCTTAATCAGGAGTGGCCAACCCTGGACCTCAAGGGCTATAGGTTTCAGAGTTGCTTCTTAATTGGTTGTGCATATGCATGAGTGCAGCTGGCTGAGCCTTTCCTTTGGGAACCCGGCCTCAAGCACGGGGGCCATAACCACAGAGAGAAAATCTTGTTGCTGCTCTCGCGATGTTAGCTACATCCCTGTTAACTCATACCCGAGATTCCCACTTATGTTTGAATTTTAAGACCTAATTTAGCCCAGAATGTATTTATTTTTTAAAAAGGTATCCAATCTTTAGATTCAATGACTCTGGAGAAGAAAAAAACTAAAAACATGACAACAAGAGTAGCCCACTTTTACGGGTATTGTACTCTAGTGGACCAGCCCTCACCTGGACTCTTTCTCAGCAGGTTGCCCCTTTCCATGGTCAACAACGTGCATCTGGGAAATATCAGGGGCGAACATCTGCACATCGACCCCGCCCCGGCTCAGGTGCACCATAATCCTACTCGACACAACAAAGAAATAAAAACACAGCCCAGGTGTAAGCTTTATTCTATTCACTGACCTATGCAACAAGACAACCATGTGTAAATAGCATGTAGTCTGTACACGGGTATTGTAGCCGAGACCCATTTTTATAACCAATGTGAAGACATAAGGGCACCAGCGCCAGTTAATGTAAATGACCAGGAGGACAAAGTGAAAACTTCTGATTTAGTTAAAGAAAATTAAAGTTCAGATGTCACTGTCTGGCAGCTATTTCTCAAATAACTTTTACTAATACTCAAATTTCGTTGGGCATGGCATTAACCTTACTGAGAAAAAAATAGATTGTGGAGGCGGGTTTTTTTTTTTTTTTTTTTTGAAAAGCAAGGGCGCCACCAGACGGCGTGTTATCGTTAGGATTTATGGCATGGAGCTGAAAAAGACTTTCTTACGCAGATGCCTCGTGGATTTCTGTCCCATCATACACCCCGCAGCCAGACAGCACCTGCGAAAAGAACAAAATGATGTGGGTTACAAAACAACTTTAAACATTTATATATATACATATTTATACTTGTCTATACAGGCAGCTAATAACTCATTATCTACCCCAAAACCTCTACTCTCCTGTTATAATACATCCAGTGGTATGAAATCCCATACCTAAACAACCCTATAAAGACTCTCCGCTTATTTCCTCTTTGCGACACATCTATACATCTTTATCTATACTCTAATAGAGCTAAAGCGGACTCATGCATAAAACGATGCTTAAACTTGCATTTTATATTCTTCTTAAGATACTTTTTTTTGTTAAATACTGTATTCGTATTTATACTTTTGCCGAGATACTATTATTTGTTATTTTGCCACATTATTTTTGTTTTTGTTTCCAATAAATCTGACATTGTGCTTTTAATAAAAATTTTAAAACACCACCTTAGATTTTCTCCTCTCCTTATAACAGAGCCGAAAATAAAATGTCTATAGATAAACAAAGCGAACAAAACGTTACCGTTAGTTGATCATAGCTGGGTACTTACGACAGCTACTTTTGGCCCATCGCTTCTGGCGCTGGTATGGAAAAATACCACACTGGCCGCTCGAGGTTTTACGAAGGAGCCATAGGCTTTGGAAGCAATTGATCTCACAGCAAACATCATGCAGAATCGCCTGTTATTTGTGTATAAATTATTTAATTTTATAAAGAACGAGGCGAAGGCTCTTCAATCTGAAATCGCAACTGTAGTTCATGCGATTTTAGATTCCCCAACTGTCGCGACAAGGTCAAAATGTAATTTCTACGTAGACATTTTATAGAAGGTTTAATTAACTATATGAACGCATGCATTACATTATTTAACTGTCTTCGTGCAAATTACAACCTTAAATATATGTTTTACTTAACCAACGTTACCGACACGACCTGAACTGTATTTCTGAAAATAGTTTCTGCTGGGGCTTCAGGTTACCGTAAATGATCAAGCGCAAACGCATTTGTGGTTTGAACAGCTTAGGGGGTAACAATTAAATTCGCTGTTTAATGTTTTTCCACTGTATTAAAAAACAACGGAATGCAAAAAATCAATCAGGTGGCGCTTAAAGTGATACAATTATTATAACGTTTTAACACGTATATCGTATGCTGATAACATATTTTCAAATAACCTTAAATGCACAATTCCCAGAGAATAAATGACATCGAGCATTTGAGCTGGACCGTCAAAAAGATTTTCTTAGTACAGCGACCTCTACAGTCTGGAGTGAGGTGATGAATGTGGATTAGGCTACTCGTACTATTTTAAATGATATTGAAGGCCGATAGAAATATAATTTTATTAAAACAAATAATTTTATTTATTTATTTTATTTTTAAAAGCAATTTTTATTTAACAACTGGGCAATGTAGCATACAGATACAATCTTCAAAGTTACACCGTTTCATCCTTACATTTGTACATGTTTTGATTGCAAAATCTCCTCCCTTCAGCCAACTGAATTCCCTTGTGTTTTTGCATTCTAAAGTATTCCTATGTCTGTACTCTTTCCATCCCAAGAGTCCCTGCAGCTGTTCTCTGCCCACTCAGGAAAGGCCTCCTGTTTGTGGGGAAGAACGATCCCAGATCTGAATCTTGGAATTGATTCTCCGGAAATAAAAGAAGAAAAAAAACCTCAATGCGTTTTTAATTTGCATCAAATGATGCGTTCTACTTTATTTTGAGTATAGTCAAGAAAAGAAAAGTTGTGCCACACCTTTTTTTTTTTTTTGTGGTAGCAGAAGCTGGTGACTTTTTCAAATTTGATCTTTTACTTTCCCACCATTATTACCTCAGCTGCCAAAGTGGCCCCATGCGCATGTGAATGAGGAGAGTAAACAAGTTACACCACTATGCAACATTGTTGAGTCCCCGTAAACGTAGAGCGATACTCTGAATCCAGAAAGGAATTCTGGGAGTCATATTACAATCATTTACATACATACAAAAAGCTAAATTATTTGGTTCATGTGCTAGAGTAGAAAAACTACAATTCCCCCACTTAGTGTTGGATCTCGTGAAAAGGCACGTCACTTCTGATATTTAGATTTGTACATATATACATATACAGACTATTGGTTTATTTAGTCTACGTCTCTGTACTAACGAGTTGATCTTCTCTTCTCACATAAAGGTCCTGAGCTTTTCCTGAGCAGCACTGAGTCTCTCTACCCGGTTCTGCATCTCGATCCTCCGCCGGCTGACATCCGACTCCTCCCTCAGGATCTCGTTGATGTCGACCTCGTCCATCAGCTGTAGCATCTCACTGCACAGCAGTCTGGCCGACTCTTTCAGCATGAAGGAACAGATCAGCATGGGAACCTGGTCGGCCAGACGCTGGACAACAATCTGGAAGGAGAGGGAGTGTTGTGAGACAGCATTTAAAATTTGATTATTAACCAAGGCATGTCATTTTAAAAGAAAAATTTATGAATTTCCATTCATACTGTTAGTTTTGTGAACCACTTAGTGGCAAAGCATGCCTATTGGACCTCCCGTCAAGCAAACAAAAAACCATGACAACAACTCTCTGGAACATCACTACTTCTGCCAAAAACTACATCCTATAATTCAGCACATCGGGACCATGCCCAGTAAAGGAGGATACTTTGGGCTTATAAAGCGTCTCCCACTGAAGCCAGAGTCAGTAATGTAATCCAACAGATGTCTGCTCATGCCAACAGCGGGCGTGATCGCAGAAACGGTTTCTGACATGTTTTCCATCATATCAGCAAAATCACTTTTCATCCTACTCTCTGAAATGTTATGCAGAACAAATGAGACACATTGCTGATATCTATCTTCTCATCAACCCTTAAAGATACAGAAAGTGTGATCTTCACCTCCCCCTTTAGGGAGTCTGTAATTACATCTGTGACAACACGAATCAGGTCATTAGTAGCTAGCTAACACTTTTGGATATGTTTTCCATCATATCAGCAAAATCACTTTTCACCCTAATCTCTGAAATGTTATGCAGAACATATGAGCCACATTGCAGAAAGTGTCTTGTCAACCCTTACAGATACAGAAAGTGTGTTCTTCACCTCCCCCTTTCAGGGAGTCTTTAATTGCATCTGTGACAGCACGAATCAGGTCATTAGCAGTGTGGGGAGTAACACGTTACAAAAGTAACGCAATTACAGTAATGTATTGCTTTTTGCTGTAACGCAGTAATATAACGCATTACTAATAAATTTCGGTAATATTATACCCGTTACAATCTCAGTAACGCGTGTTACAGCGCATTTTAACACGAAATTAAGTGCCGTTTTGTTTTTCTAAGAATTCACCAACACCACGAAACATTTTTGCACCTGAGAAAAAATAGTGAGTAAAAGATTAACGTTATTTCCTGTTGCTGGAATTCGATGGTTGAGATGATGACTGCAGAGATTGATTCTACATTTGCGAGATGGACATACTCCCATTATTTTCAGTTCGTCAGAGACAAGGACAAAAACATTATAGTCAAGTGCAATCTATGTGCGACACCGAGGGAACTCTCTACAACGAGAAATAGCACTAGTAACTTAAAGAAACACCCGGACCGGTGTCACGCTAAGCTAACCGAGTGAGCTGCGGGCGCAGAGAGAGTGAGAATGCTGAGGATGAGAGCGAAGGCAAGACAAAGCAACAGAAATTAAGTTTCTCTCGGTCTGCCATGTTGCTTGAACCCCGAGAAGTGAAGCGACTCGTGGCCAAGTGTGTTGTTGAAGACATGCTGCCTCTATCAACAGTAGAATCGCCGGCTTTTAGAAAGCATGTCAGCAAAATCCCCGTCAACACCAGTAATGACAAGGTAAGCTAACGTTGCCATAAAGATTAGGTCACTGGGCCATGCCGATGCTATCTACCGTGTTATTATTACAAACAGCAACCTAAAATATTTACATTATCTCTATCATAATATACCTGACTTTGATCCTTAGTTTGCTTCTGTGATTCTGACAGTGATTGTTACTTATTGTATTGTGCCATGAGCATTCACTGTGCTTATTATATTAAGTTGTTAGTAGCCTTAGGGACCTACACAGTCATTATGCTATACCACATTGCCCTCCACTGGATGTATAATGAGCTGCAATAAACTCAATTTTAGCATTTTAGAATGCCAAGTCATACTTCCGCGGTTATTTTGGTGAAAGTAACTCAAAAGTAACGCAAAAGTAGTGTAAAGTATTACAATTCAGAGACAGTAAAATTTTAATACAGTAACTAGTAATCTATAATGTATTACATTTTGGAAGTAATTTGCCCAACACTGGTCATTAGAAGCTAGCTAATATCTTTAATGTAGCAAAGTAACAGCATTTATTAGCCAATATGTCATCATGTCCCCTGAATGCCAATCATTCTTTACTAGACTTTTTTCTGTTAAAGTTAATCCTGGCAATGCTGGTGCTTGCCTGCCTCTCTGCACCCAATTCAACTTCTCATTGAAAGAAGTAAAGTCTGTACCCACACCCACACCCATCTTTTCTCCACCATACGGTCAGGGTAAGAGCAAGGACTTTCTTCTGCTCCAAACTCAGGTATATTTTAAAGTCTATTCAGCAGTTTGCTGAAAAAATACGTCATAACATTTTGAATGACATGCTGATATTTGTACAAATGTATACAAATTAATTAAGATCTCAATTCCCCCTAAACCTTCATCATAATATATAACAATGCTCGTTTACAAAGGGAATACCAATCATCCAAGCTTCTCCAAGGATATCCAATTGGACAAAGGATCGGTCTATATACAGCTGCAGGCCACTAACGACAAAGGTACCATGATGAGAAATATCACCTACCTCATAGTAGGCTCTGATCATCTGCGGGTAGTTGGACCTAGAGTCAAAGCATGCATAGTTCTCCTCTGAGACCTTTACAGGACCTTCATGGCTCTGACTTAGTGCTTTGTAGTAGATGCTTTCTTGAGTGTAAACCAGCTGCTCGGTTTCAAACTGTTCCATGATCCTCTGCTCCACCTTGGCCTCCTGGTTTGACTGAATGTTATCTATCTTGTTCTGGCCATTGTCAAAAGAAAAAGAGAACCAGCAAGCAAGCATGTCAGGCTCCTGGTATTTAAACTTCAGTAAACAAGTCAACAAATGGAAGTAGAGGTGTCTTCATACAAAAAAGTGAAATTACCAATGAGACACAATGAAGAAAGGGATAGTTTGTGAACAAGTTTTAGCCACATCACAAAAATGCTTCTGCAGGGTCACTAGGAAAAAAGCATTTTTAATTAGTACACCATGCAACACCTCAAAGGTAATCATTATAAAATTCCAGTCAATACAATTGGAAAATACAAAACAAATTGTCAAGTGATCACAGTACATTTTAATCAAACGCCCTATAATTGCTTTAAAGTTATTATGAATCTGTAAAATGATTTTGTGATAAATTAATTTTGTTAGAGGACAAGGGAATCAGCAGAAAATGAGAGATACCATTGACTTCCTTTAGTATCTCTAATGCTGGGTTCTTCAGATCCAGAACCAGCTTCTGCACTTCTCTCTCAAAAACACTGTAGTCACTAAAACCTGGCAGTTATCTCCCTCTGTGTTTCAGGTCGTAATCCCTGACCACTTCCTGCATTGTTTGGTAGACTGGGTTGGTACAGAGAGGAAAGTGCTGTTAAATAATAAATATTCCAGTACTCTAGAATATTTGAGAAAATGTTGAAAGAAATTACAATAAAATTATAATATATAAGTATTATATGCACTCTGTAAATTAGATATTTTTTACCGTACATGAGTTTTTGGTTCCATCTAGATGTTCTTTCCATGTTTTAAATTCAGCTCGTAGAAGTACAAACAGGTTTTCAGAGTTCACAACCTCTCCTGAAGACAATCTATTGATAAAATATGACAGGATTAAATGGAATTGGAGTTGTTGTGTCTCTGTTTGCAGTAATTGTTATCACCAGAATGGTACCACACACACAAAGCTGTAAGATACAGTGTAAAGGATGTGCGTGCTCACGTCAATGAGGTACATCTTTCTCCTCTGAGGTTCCAGGGGAGGACCAGAGTCGTACTGACTCAGGTCTTTCCTGGTGTCCCAGAGTTGCTTCGTTATTTGTTCAGACAGGAATGGCAGCAATTTCTGTGGGGACACGAGCAAACAAAGTGCCCATATGAATTGTGTGGGGACTACCTGCTTAGTAAGTTTAACATTGTTTAACGTCTTCTTCAGATGGTGAGCAGCCAAAGGCCAAAGTGAGGATTATTCATTTTGGTGGCAAAAGGCTGAAGATGATACTGACTTTGATATGATCCACCAGGTCATGGGTGAGTTTGGAGGCAAGGCATTGTATTGTTGCTTTTTCCTCATACAGGAGAGAACTGATGAGCAGAATAAGATTGTTTTACAATAAATATAACAAATGTACATAATATAAAACAAAACAGAAAACTCCAATTACAACTATAAATTTAATGAACAAGCAGCAACATCAACCCCATCCCATTTTAGTATAATGAAATGACAGTTAAATTGGTCTCATATTTTTGGGCACATACCAGAAATACTCGTGGTGGCTGAAGAAATCTCGCTCCACTCTGGAGGCATCAGTCAGTGAGATTTTATCATCGATCTGCTTCTGCCCACGACATTTAACAACTATGTACCCCTTACTAAGTGGGATGACTTGGTTTCGGACTATGTTCTAAGATATTCTTCTCTGTCCCTTTATCAATGAGATCTGGCTTTGTCAAAATAGCTTTCAGAAAAATAAACAAAACCACAATGAATACATTTTTTTGGATAGTTTGGATAGGAAAATATATAAACAAAATGAACATATATATGCATATGTTTCAGATGATATTACCCAGAGTTCTATTCCCGTCAGGGTCTACTTCCTGGGCCATTTTCAAAGCTTCTGTTGTTGCTCTGTCAACATTACATGGAACCACAACCAAATTAATGGTCTCTTCCTTTTCAATAAAACTTTTAATGAGATTTTTTATCTGGAAAAAAAAGATAGAGCATATTTATCAGATATATCACACACAAAAATCACGATTTATTACTGAGTGTGTGCAATTTAAATGTCCCACTCTCCCAGACCCTTCTCCTTAATAACCTAGTTACTAGTTACTATTTACTTTCACTGAGGCCCGGATGATGCTCGTATGAACGTTTCTAGTGAGTTGCTGCCTGTTCTGTGTGGTCAGGCTCACCTGATCCGCTATGTCATCAGGCTGTCCTTTCAAAGGCACTCTGGCGATCCCAGGTAGGTCAATCAGTGTCAGGTCACACACTTCAGGGAAACTAATCTAGAGTGATAAGATCCTCACATATTCCTACACCATTTCCTGCCAACTCATTTTGGGCTGAAAAAAGGACAAAAGAACTGAAAGTTAATCTCACTGTATTGTAGTTGTTAACTTTTAATATAGAGTTTTTTTGTGTGTTTCTGGGAGTATGTGTAGAAGTGAAAAGTAAACTCTGTGTAGACTAAATAATTTATACAAAGAAATACACATTTGAAGAGGCATGGCATCTAGGCTCACCTTCCTCTACGTAGCCTTTGACCAACGAAGGATCATCAAACTCAATACATTTATCCTTGTAAGAGATAGCTGCCTGCCACACAATCCTATCCCTTAGCTTCCTTAGTTTGAGCTCCAGTGGACAACGGGTGACAATTGCACAATTAAATCTAATTTTGATTCATGGGCTCCATACTATGTTGGTGTAAACACTCAGAACCGCCCTCAAAATAACTCACAGTAGTGTGGAGGCTCAGCTAACTGACAACATGCCAATAACATTTCAGCAGCATTTTAGCAACATTTCCACATCACAATTGTCTTAAACAGGAGTTAGAAGACTATGAATTCTTAGATGCAAGTATATGAACATGCTTTCACAAAATTCTTTGGTGGCAATCTATCTACAACTTGCATTACCGAATGAATGTCTGAAGACTTCATTCCCTTAGAAGTGAAAACTAAATAATCTCTCACCACTTCCCCTGGGCAACGGCACCCCAGAGAGAGCCTCCAGCACAGAGCTCTTTCCAGAGCTCTGGTCTCCAATCACAGCGATGGCTGGTAAGTTCAGGTCCTTTTCGATGCCGATCAGTCTCATGGAGTCAATCAGGTCGAGGTAGGGCCGCACTTTTTCATCCAAGTAGCTATTGAACACTCCTTCCATTTTTTTTCTATTTTAATTTAATAAGACATAAAATACAAATAGTCCTCATAACATAAGTACGGTTCCACATTTTATTTTTACAGCTGTCACAGTCATGGAAAGACACTCAACTATGATTGTTCTTTGATAAATAGAATTGTAAAAAGTAAGCCACAGCACCTCTCACCACTGAAAGTGGTGTCATCCTCAAAGCTGCCTGGTGTACTTTCCATTGCTTGAAGAAAAGTTCTGAAATGCAGGAATTAAATCTTAACATGATAAATGTTCTACAAAAGTAACACAGAAAACAATCATTACTCTCAATTTGTCTCATAATTATTCTACAATGACTTAGAAAAACCAAGAATTACTCATCAAGGGTAACACCACTTCTTGTGCGGGTTCAGGTGCTCAACTGCTCAACAAAGTTACTTGGTGGAGATTTAAAGTGTGGATGAGTGACATCACACTTCAGTAAAAACATCCTTGGAGCAGGTGGGGTTTATAATGAGGAAATAACCTCCCTTTCCTAGTCAGCATCATGTGCCCATGGTATGCCATAAAATATGCTTAAGTTGTTTTTTGTTAAATATATATAAATATAAATATATCGCCCAATTAAACAGTGCTCTTACAGTTGGAGGAATCATGCAGTAACTATCATTACGCGTTATTTATACTAATAGATATAAGGCATGTCTGTCTTGTGCACTTGGAAGATTTGTCTTTTTCAGATGAAACGGTGGAGCAATGAATAATTCTTGTTACGTAATCTGTGGTTAATAAGGTTAAAGCTAAACTTTATAGACTGAGAATCAGGCACACCCCCAAAATCAGCAACTGAT
>JAOYSI010000017.1:1713582-1767709 GCA_025775065.1 Hiodon alosoides | reverse complement strand
GAAATGACAGCAGAATTTTTATATATATATATATATATATATATATATATATATATATAGTAAATGTGAAAGTGTGAAGAACTAATAAATTCAGTAAGACACAGTAATGTACTCCTCACCAGCACGGTAACAAAGAGTTTCCTCTGAGCTATTTACTGCTGGTCAATCCAGTTCTGCCTCTTCTTTTGTATTTCCCAGAATGTGAAAACCTCCCTCTGACATTTCAGAAATGAAAGGAAAGCAAGAAGAGTGAGGAGGCTGAAACACAGTTTATAAAATATAAACTTTCTGAAGTTATACCCCGCTGAGATTTCAATTTGATTTCAGCCATCAGGTAGGACAATCTCGTTGTAATCATTTTTCTGTAACCCTAACCCTAAAGTAATTCACAGAGAACTGATGTGGTGATTTCCAAGGTTTTATTGAAAGTTGGGCTTATGATCTGAAAACCATCTCTCTTCTTTTATTTTTTCATACTCCTGTACGCATCCACAATTTCCCATGTGACTTGGTGTTAATACTAGTAAAATATACATAGCTAAAGGAAACTACAGTAATATTGATTGCGAAAGATATACTGGAACATTTTACCGCAAATTACCAAAATGCATCTAGAATATTGAATTTGTATTGTATCCCTGAACTACAAATAAATAATTAATTACAGCTAAAAGAGTTAAATATTATTTAGGATAAAAACAGGATAATATTAGACAAAAGCCAATTAAAATACAACTTGTCTGTCAACTTTGTTTTATTGTATAGTCATATGAGCCACTACGAAATTGACAACATAAATGAAAATAAAATTATAGCAATTATAAGTTATTAATCAGATTAGTCGGTTAAAACTACATGACAAGTTAATAAGGGTTGACTTTGATGAATGTAGTAAATCAGAGTTGCATTAATAGCTATAATTTTATTATGTGATGAAATAAGTTATATTTTGGTTGTATTGGGTGCCAGGATGCCTATCTTCTAAGAGTCTTTACGCTTTTGAGGATGTCTGACCTTAACCCTATACTTTTCCTAACCCCAACGCCCTGACTTTGACATGTGACTCGCTTATCCTCCAACAAAAAAGAGCAGGCATGTTTTTTTCCTGCAAACTCGTGCTAAACAAAACCATAATTTTCTTGATGTGATTTACCCACATCTGTTTCATTATGCGTGAATATGAATGTGCATGTATTGACGCTGATACAGCATTCATGTATATTTTTGTTGAAACGTATTGGCTCATCTTCTCTATCCCCTTTACCCAGTCTTTTCATGAGTGCAGCTGAAATGCTCAGCTGTATTAGAGTTGAGCTGGTTTTTCTGGGCCTAATTATGCTGATCAAAGCCTCTGGGTCCACCTCTATGGGTGCTGTGGTCAATGTGATGCCTTTGAACCAGGAAGGGCAAGAGGTAAATTTGAATTTACTTATACTTTATGACATGGTGCCCTCAGTCTAACACAAAACTAAATTATTAATGTTTTTAATCAGTCTAATCTCAAGCAGCTAAGCTTATTTTGTACCTGTCATAAAAATAAAACTGTAGCATACGTAAATATACACGGCAACCAACTCCTTTAAATGACAACTCATATCAGGTTGTTTGAGGTAATGGTCACAGAGCCTTGTTCAATTCGCACTTGTTGTCTTTATTCCCTTCATGTGTAAAATCCATGATGTGTTGCATTTCTACTGACTACCAAATCAGGTATGTTTTAATCTCCGTTAACATTCTTGGCCCCTTAATCCAATTGTATTTCTCTATATCCAGGTAGTCGCACAGTATAGCATAATTGCACCACTGCCTTGTCCTTCACTTCTGCAAGGGGTGTGTGATGGGGCTGACTGCAAAGCCCATGTGGTAACTTCCCCCCTACATGGTCTCTATCCTACTCCTGGATGGTGTCTCCGTCAATGGCAGAACATTGTCCCCAGCAACTACACATCAAACCTGCATCTCGGGTATGTGTTTCTTATGTAAAAACATATATAAAAGCATTTATAAACATGTGTTTCAAAACTAATTTTTTACTCCTTTCTTTTTATTTGATATCCATTTCTGTCATATCCAGCACAACTGTTATGGAGGTTCTGCCATTGTGGGCCAGACAGTCCGTTCACCCTGAAACTCAGAAAGTAAATCTGCCTCCCAGCTCTGCTTTGCTGCCCCCTCTCAGGTATTAAAATCTAGCCCCTTTGTTCTGAGCCATCAGCCAGGCAACATGCCTCATATTGATGTCATATCAATTTTATCAATACACTCAATAGAAAATATACACATGCACGTGTACACAGAAATCTCTGAGAGGACCCCCTAATTTGCTAGGTAAAATGTGTGTGATCTGGGAGTATGCTGGGAAGTTTTTCTGTATAATTCATAAGGTTTTCATGAGCAGTGGTTCTAGCAGGTGTTCTGGCACTTCGCAAACACTGACCAAAAGCTTTCCTGATTCTTAAGCAGTTAAAATTATTTGAGAATGTCGCTAAAGCACAATTAATGGAAATGGCTGGACTAAAGAGAATGAAAAGGGTTTTCACGTGGGAAAGCAATGCTTTAGACCCAGTTCTTAAACGGTGACCCATTCAAAGGGGGGAAAAAACACAGCACAAAAATAACATGTCAGCCTACTCACTCAGTGGAATGGATCTTTATTGGACAGAGGAAAAAAGATCTTTCAAATATTACTGGATAGAACTGCAGAAAAAACATAAATCTTCAACCCTCAGATTGTTCAGTTCTATAATTGTTTTTTATGTGTTAGCACAAAAAATCCTGATATACATCGATGCAAATTTTTGTTAATAGGTAACAATGGGGTCATGTTCTATATTTTTCTGTGTTAGAATCAACAGACTCTGCTCTCAGAGCTTTTACTTGAGTGTAAGAGACGAGGATGGCGATCAGGTCCGTTGCCGGGCTGCGAAAGCTGAGCTTGGGGAGTGCCATAGCTGCTCTCTGCCTGAATTTCTGCAGCTGAATGAAGTGGGTCCTTTTCTCCTTTGGTATATTCAAACACCACTCATTTCAGTGGGTCTAATCAGACAGTGTATCCTATCTCCCTTAGTCTCCACCTCTTAAAATTTTGTTGCATAGCAAACGCTAAGCGACTTTCACAGCTTACCTCCATCCACTTATACTGCTGGATATTTACAGAAGCAATTCAGGTTAAGTACCTTGCTCAGAGGTACAACAGCTGGGGTAAGACTAGAAGTTTCCTCCTAATAAATCTCTCATTATTTCACTCTGCTTTCTTTTTCATCTTTCTCATTGACCGGAGGCTCGTATACTGATCCTCTAGAGGATTGTGTGCTGTTTTACAGGAGGGTTGTGTGCTGTTCTACAATGGAGAAGGGCAAACTGGGCAGTACGAAGTGGAACTAATGGTGGAGGATTTTCCCAAATCCTGGCTCAACAACAACACTCTAAACAGGATAGCACTTAGCTCCATCCCTCTCCATCTCTCTCTCACAGGTAAATGCTCTGTCTGCATTTACTGAGCAAACGGGAACTATGTTGCTGTAATAACCATGAATAACTATCTCCCTCTCTCACTTTTCAAAACACACTGTCTTCTCATCCACCATTGGCCAGAAGTTTACAAGCAGACCATTGTAATTGGTTCTAAAAAAAAGGTTATACACAGAAAATACTGTTTTCTCCAAATAAACGGTCGACTTAATTGCATAGTCAGCAAGATAATAAAACACTAATAATCTCAATACTAATAAACAATATTTAATACTGCATAAATAACACTGATTAAAAAACTGTAAAAATAAATAAAAATAAAATTAATTCTGTAGCGTTTTAACCAGGGTATTACATTACTATATGTCCATTGCAGTGTGTTTGACCCACGGTTCTTTGAAATTATTTCTGCAGTTTAACAAAACCCTTCACAATATATAGCCCTTACCATGGATGTAAAACAGAAGCTTAAGTGGATTAGGACTGGTAGATACGTTATGGCAAGGATGAGAAAACATGGACAGGAATGTGAAAACACAGACAGAGTTGATTTGGGGATGATTTGTCAGGGCTAAAGAAGTATTTAATAAGTGTACACTCAGTAGCTGGTTTATTAGGTACGCCACCCCATTCACCAAAATGGAACACTCCTACAGAAACATAGCTGTAACTTGCGAAATAAAGCAATCAGACAGACATTGATATATTCAGGTTCAACTTTTCAATTGAACGTTAGAATGAGCAAAACAAATGACCTAAGCAACTATTAGTGTGGCATGATGATTTGTGCCAGGTCATTCGTGGTTCCAGTAGCTGAGAAGCAGCGTTGGTCGTGTAAAAATATGCTGTTTTAGCTCAACACAGCAGACGTGTCCTTTATTGTATGATTCAGTGCTAGAACCTTTGCTCTTCTGAAATTTTTAATTAAATTAAAATACATAAATGTAAAATAATTACATAAAAAAAGTGTTAATGTTGCAGTTTTCGGCCACTTGGGTTTTGGTACAGCTGACAGGTTTAATCAGCTGCAGTATAGCAGGCTGCTTGTTGGTTAGTAAGAGCCTATTGGGGAAAACATTTTTTTGTTCAAGAACTTGTTTTGGATAATGACTCGTGGCACGGTTTTTGACCTTGGCAAAATAATAAAATAATTTAAACTGTTGGTGATTTGTGCAATTCTGTAAGTAAAGATAAACCTGAAAGGGTTGTCAAAATATATATAAAACTGATACGACCACATGGTTGGAAGTTATAATTATTAACCCTTTAAATTTGTCTCTCAGTGGCAGGGGGGTCCACAGACTGCAAGGCAATTCCTGTATTTACCGGACTGACCCCACCAGACGGAGCCTGGTTCACAGTCCTGCCCTTTGAGGAGATAAACATAACAGTCACAGTTCACTCCGTTTCTGAACTGTAAGACATTTATTTTTTCTTGGATATCTTTCAGTTAAATGTGAAAATGTTAATTTTGTGTATCCTTATTTGGTAATACCATATTGGTCCGAATATAGGCCGGTTTTTTTTTCCTTGTCATGTCATTTCCTTATCATGTCATTCATTTACAAATGTAATTACCTGTACATTTTATTTACCATTAATTTAAATTTGACAATTTCATCTAAAAAGATATTGAAAATGAAAGATGTTAAAAACAGCAGCCTACCTTGTTTTATTCAATGTGTTTTTATTAGAATTATTTTCAGATAAAATGATTTCCTCTATAAAAACAAGATTTGGTCTTTAAAAAGGGGTTTTCCAAAAGTCTTGAAAAAGGGGGGGGGGTAGTCTTATAATCAGGGTCGTCTTCTATTCGGACCAATACGGTATTGTATAGTAGTGTATTTAAAGTTATTGAGTCAAATTTTATATAGGGTTAAGGATAATGTTTTAAAACTGTAACGAGAGAACTACTTGCAACACATTTTATAAAAGAAGGATATTATGAGAGACCAAAATGCAGTACATTTTATTACCTTGATATTTTAAAATGTATATAAATAAGTTATGCAAAATATAGTGTAAAGAGGGTAAAGTTTTTGTGAAATGTAAATCGTTACCAATGTATCTCTGAGAGACTAGCCTGAGCCTAGACATCAGTTCAAAGATTACATTTCTGGTTAAAAAGCATCTATTGAAAGTCAAACATTTTAAATTGGTAGTAACTATATGAATGTTTTAGTGTGTCGGAAATAGCAGTGGTTGGTCCTCCTGGCCTATGGGTGTCAACACTGAAACGAGACACAGGGACAGATTCTTTGGCATCAGTCAATATTACTTGGGTCAGAACTCCCAATCAGCTGCCTCACTTGCTACCGGTATGTTTTACTGCCAACACCATCAGGTACGTGAAGAGTTATAATAACCTCTCTTATTTCTACACTCTGATGTGTGTAGTGGTAGGGAGAAAAAATATTATTTTTAATGCAGGATGCAGAGGATGAAAAATAGCAGCAGATATCTTATTGATACGCTTTAGTTCTGTGTTGGTACATTAAACAACAAATGCAGAACTATTACAGATTATAAGAGAAAGCCTTTTATTGTTTGTTCAGGTCATGACCCGGCTTTAACCTGCAGTAATTGTCTTGTTCAGATGGATGGCCTAACTATGGTTCACGTCCATCAGTTTTTATGGTGACAGTTCATTTCAGATGGGGGTCCTAACTGCGCTTCCTGTCCATCATTTTTTATGCTGACAGTTCAGTTCAGATCATGAGAAGGGGACAAATGTGCCCCCCAAAATTTGTCACTGGAAGTAGTGATGATGACTGATTTATTTGGACGTTAAATCAGACACACATAATTAGGTACTTAAATTCATGCAAGTGTTTACACTGAAGAGATTTTGGTCTCTTTGAACAAATGTAGGCATATACCAAATCAAAGGTAACACTAAACACGACAGGTTGTTCGATGTTGGACAACTTATTTTATTGGAGATGATGAATAAGAGTGTATAAATAGCAATTACACATTGTTCTTTTAGCAAAAAACACTGCCAGCAGTTGAAATACTTTTCCAATACAGTTTAATTTATATATGATATTGAAATGGCAAAAGGATTAATGGTAACCAAGAACAGTAGTGAAGAATGATCTCAGTTGAGCAGATTCTATCTCCATTAAATATTGCAGCGTCTTACGTGTTAATCTACTAGTATTTGGAATTTAATTTTTTTTAAAAATATTTTTGTCTATTCATACACCACTTACAGTTCACAATCACATCAGCCAATTTTGAAATATTAAAAATTCTCTGTCATCCAAATATATTCTAAGAAGAAAATATGTATAAATTATTTCTTTCACTTCTTGTTTAATATCCTAATAATAAGCCTTTGTTTTATCAGCTTTCAGTCTGAAGCCAGATGTGTATGGATTGAGCAAAGTAAGTGTATCTTTCTCTGTTTCAGTGGTGTAATAACATCTTTGTGCTTTTCTGGGTGACACGATTCCTTGACTGGGCCAGCCAATTAATGTCTTAACTAAGTAATTTCCTAGCAAATCTAATCAAACATCACATGTTTTGATCGATGCTAATCTCATAACACCCACAAAACCGACATATTTTCCCTGGATGTTCTCTCCTTCTTTCTTACATCTCCCAAATGTCTTCACTTTGCCACCCGTTTCTGTTTAAAATCACTCTATTGATGGGCAGTGGAAGCTCATTCAATCACTCGATCATATCTCTTATAAAATGAATCATTTGCATGGTAGCAAGAAGTATAAAAAGTTATTGCATTGAAATGTTAGATGTTACACCATGGATTTGATCATATTCACCTTTTTTTCTCTTTTCTCCTCTATCAGCATCCATGGACACATTGCCCCTAGGCACAGGTACCTAGAAAAGAGCATGCAACTTTTTCAACTAATACAATTCTCAATGCACATTTATCCAGAGGATACAAGATTGTATACTGTCAGATTCTGCTTTAACTATTCTTAAGGCCACTGTGTACTGAACATAACGTTATGAACTTTCATATAGCCTTTTTATACATAGTAACATCAAGGGCTAAATACACCCAATAATGAATCCCCCTATCCCCTGTCTGTGCTTCAATGTGGGAAGAAGAGAATGGACCTCTCTCCCTATCCCCCATTCAGTGCTTCAATGTGGGGAGAAAGGGAATTAACCTCTCTCTCCCCATCCCTCCTTCAGTGCTTCAATGTGGGAACAAGGAAATGAATCTCATCCTCCCTGTCACATCCATCCATGGGGTCCCTCTAGCTGACCTTCAGCTGAATCACCCCTCCTGCCCCATCTTCTACAACAAAACACACGTGATGGCTCAAATCTCTCTTACTGGCTGCGGAACCAAAATTGTGGTATGAGTCACAACTTGTTTTTTTGTTTTTTTGTGTGTGGAATATAATAATTATTTATATCATAATTCATATTCATATTTTATATTATAATTTTCTCAATAATGCTGAATTATTTGCACCATTTGAAAAGCAGGGCTCAATCAATAAATGAGCGTAGCTGGCATATGCAGTCAAATTATTTATGTGACAAAACAGAGAAAAATATATCACTCTCTACAGCATTGAGCAAAGTCATTTACCTAACAGGTTTTAATGATGAGAATCGTTACTAGCAGATCAGATTTTACCTGCCTTCAGCAATTTAGCCATTGTCTTGTCTCTCCCCTAAACCAAATCCTCCCAGCATTCAGGACCTGAGCTGGTATATACCAACATTCTACGGAACGTACGCCCCCTCTCAGCAATCAGTCGACTGCCTTCACTGATCCTCCCTGTGGCTTGCCGCTTCCCTGGGGTTTTGATTAGGGGGAATTCGTACCGGATAACCGTGCCCACCGAAGTGGAGATCTTTGGCACGGTCTCCTTTTGGCTAGAGTTCCACAAGCCCGGTGAGGGGCCACGGGTTAAACGGACATTGCTAAGTGCCCGTCAAGGATCAGCCCAAAGTAGTGTCCGGGTTACCAGTCGGCAGGACACCCTGGACCTATATGTCTTCTCTAACTGCACCATGGTCAGGGCTGAGCTGATGGTGCAGAGATGCATTGCGTCTGAGACACCTGGCTTTGAGACAACGTATCCCATTCTAGATAATGGGTGAGTTTTGCTACCCCTCCATAAAATATAAAATACTCTCCAAATGTTGGCAAGATACAACAGGAATTAGAAATGTTTACAGCATATTGCATATAACCTTTCCTTTTTTCATTGGGTCATGCCATTATCACAACCCTTGCTGTGCACTGTATATTTCCTAAGATGCACTTATCTATGTACCTTCATATATAGGACACAGTGGCCTGGTCTTTAAATCACACTTACAACCTTCTGAACTACAGCACTGTTCATGGCTCTGGATAAGAGCATCAGCTAAATGCTCGTAACTTTCATGTGAATGTACCTGTTCTTACCCACCTTTCTTTTATATCTAATTTTCCTTCCCACAATACGTGCTTAATTAACTATTTTAATTTAATGAAAGTGATTTTTAAGAAGTTATAAATATAAGATTAATTCATGCAAAATTATCTATTTAATTTGATAATATTGAATTTAATAGTACTTTACTGCTATTTGGTGTGATTCCATTCAACATCTGAGAATCACGGCTGCTTCTGCAAAAGAAAGAATTCCTAGATTTCACCAAAGTTTCTCGATTTAAATATGATCTTCTAGTGCTTGTATACATATGCTGCTTTTAATGAGCAAAACATTTATAGTGAAAATATTTCTATGCAAAAAATTTAGTTGTCATCCCTGATACGGTCTCTTTCACCCAGATGTGTGATTGACAATGGAACATTGGAAGTGTTAAGCCAGACTTCTACAGCCAAAGTCTACCGGCTCCAGCTCCAATCTTTAAAAACTAAAGGAAATATGGTCTGTCTGATTACCTGACTTACTTAGATTCTCATAATTGATTTTTATTATAGATGTACACTGCGGTGTCTGGAGAAGCACATGGTAATATTAATAGGAACACAAGACTCTGAGAATGATCCAATACAAATCCACTCAGATAAATGAATTCAGATAAGAGTAAAACTAGTGTGTACAGTAGTGATTCAACACAAAGCAAAACTGGGCTCAATGGATGTTTAATTCCTTGCACATCCAGAGATTATGGTCCGTCATGTAACAAACCATTATATAAACATACTTAACACTGCCATTCTTGTTTGCTTTACCCATGTTAAAACTCTGCCTGTGTCTGTGCAGATGTACGTGGAGTGTACAGTTCACCTTTGCATTACCACCAAGCTCTCTCAGAGCTGCTCAAACACCTGTGGCGCCACTAAGCAGCAGACCGTGGTGGAAGAACTTTTGACCCATGACTACACCATCCGGTCTGATCCTATCCTCCTCATTGAAGCACCATCCACCAACACCACTACCATCACTGCCGCCACCACTCCCACTTCACATGGTAAGAGATACAGAAACACTTGCCAAAAGTCCCAGGGATACAGTGAGACAGACTGTATACAAGTGAGACAGACAAACATTAACCAAAAATTTGTCCTGAGATGTGCCAATACACATCTGAATTGAATTGAGTGGGAAACAAATGCAAGGTCGAACAACCCAAAACATAAAAAAGAACATGTATGTGTTTGCTGTGGCAAAGATAAGGGAGATCCCACTGTCAAATGTCAAAAGTCTGTCGTCGAATTGTAAGCATGGCAAACATTAAAGCGCAAATCGTAGAGAGGGCAAAAACATCTGACTGGTTTGCTATTCAGTTAGACGAGAGCACTGACATCCAATTTGGCCATTAATAAAGACAAACTGTCGGCTAAAACCTCAAGTAACCTGAAAAACGTGATTCGTCACTACACAGAACACGTTTCCACTGCTCCAGAGTGCAGTGGCGGTGTGCTTTACACCACTCCACCCGACGCTTGGCATTGTGCTTGGTGATGTAAGGCTTGCATACAGCTGCTCGACCATGGAAACCCATACCATGAAGATCCTGGCGCACAGTTTTTGTGCTGATGTTAATGCCAGAGGAGTTTTGGAACTCTGTAGTTATTGATTCACCAGAGCACTGGTGACTTACGCACTATGCATCAGCAACCCCGCTCTTTAACGTGGTTGCTGTGGTTCCTAAACGCTTCCACTTTCCAATAATACCACTTACAGTTGATCCAGGAATATCTATGAGGGAAGAAAATTCACGAACTGACTTGTTGCAACGGTGGCATCCTATTACAGTACCACGCTCAAATTCAGTGAGCTCTTTAGAACAACCCATTCTTTCACAAATGTTTGTAAAGGCAGACTGCATGGCTAGATGCTTGATTTTATACACCTGTGGCAATGGGACTGAATTCAATGATTGAGGTGTGGCCCAATGCTTTTGTCCATATAGTGTGTGCATATATAAGAAAACGTGTGGATCCCCTTGGCAATTTACGCATAAAATATTAGGTACTCCTAGCAATTTAAAACTATGAATACCAGACATATTCATAGTTTCATTTTGCGCGGTGATGACACAACAAGGAAATCCGGCAACACAAATGGAACTTTCACAGTCATCCTTGTCTGACTCCTGGCTTGGTCTTATAAAATAATTTAGAGATGATGTTACTTACTCCTAGTTGGCCACCCTAAATTCCACAATTTAAAAAGTGTTTTTAAAAGGCAACCGGCAACAACAAGGCGCAAACAAACTACTACACAAAATTTACGTTGCAATTCTGTTTCATGTTTGTTTGATATCCATGTTACAATGAACATGCAACCGATAATCATTGCAGGGACACAAAAAACCCCTGACAGAAATAAATACACAGAAAGATGTTAACTGTGCTGTTCTTGAAATAATTTAAACTGACTAAAGTTTCACTCATGTTCTTTTTCTTATATCCTTCCTTTCCCCAGCTCCTGGAAATGACTCCATCATGGCCATGACTGTGGCTATAGGGCTTATTCAGACCCTCCTAAAACACCTCTCTCTCCATTAAAGTTTTATAAAGTTTCCTTGTTAGAATATTTGATGTATGGTTAGAGAGCAGATTACAGTTATTTTATGTATTCATTCTCTGGTGAGGTTTCTCTTGAAAAAAACTTCTCTCGATTTTTCTCTTTTAATGTTGGTCTCTTAAAATTATCCCTGATTTAGAGCCAGCAGTGTAATACTTTACAGCCCCTATAAAAATAAAATGCTGTAGTTTCCCCAAACCAATTTTGACAATCAGGGATTTCCATGTCCCCGTTACTAATGGATCTAACACACAAATAACTTATTTTTACAAAAGTGAAGTTTTGTTGTCAGCAAAAAAACATTTAAAACATGTATTTGTCCTTTAAAAATTATGAAAATATATTGTTTATCAATGTTGGTGACTGAAATTGTGCTTTATGTTTCTTTGAAGCTTTGTAAATGATAATTTAATAAACTTTAATTTGGTGACAAAATATCAGTTGCTCAGTGGTTAGCATAGGTGCCTCTAGGTCCTGGGTTCGGATCCATCTGCAGTCCCTGTCTGTTTGAAGTTTAAAAGTTCTACTTATGTTTGCGTGAGTTTTCTCTGGGTGCTCTGGTTTCCTCCCACTGTCCAAAGATGGTGGATTGGAGTTTGCTAAATTGGCCCTGTGGTAGGACTGGTGTGTGTTTCTGTGTGTCCCCTTTCCTGGAGTCCTGGGTGTTCCCTGCCTCAGGCCCTAAGCTGACTGGGTTAGGCTCTGGCACCCCACAACCTTGAATTGGATAAGCAATAATACATAAAAAAAGATGTATGTAATATTTACTCTTTTGATTTTGCAAACAATCCACATTCTCATTTTAGATTTAAAACTTTAATAGCAACATTTAGTAGTAAGACACATGGTAAAAATTCTGGGCAAATAATCTACAGAAAGACCAAAATAAATCACCATTTAAATCAGTGGCAGGATGATGGACATAATGTGAGAGCTGGGTTTAACAGGTGGTCCTGCCACAAATATTAGTCAAGGTTTCAAGGTCTAATCGCCAAGAAAACATGCTTCTGTTTTAGGGGTATTGAAACCCTGTTCAGTCACTAGACAGATGGGACACGTGGTGGGGGGGATAGCCCATTCATTAGTTCTCATCATTTCCTGAAATAAAGAAATAAATTTAAAAAATCAAGAAAATCAAGATTGTCAGACTAATGAAAGTTTGGCTCTTCAGTATCTTACCTGTAAAGCAAAGATGTGTATAGTAAAATTGTACCAATTCAGTTTCAGTTGATCTGAAAACAATTGCTTGGCCATGCAAAATGCAGAAGTGGTAGGAGATCGTTCTCACCTTCCATTGAAAAGCAGGATGAGGTTATTGACTGCAATTATAGTCGACTGGTGGTTCTGACCCGTCACTAGGTGTCTATCCAAAACTACATGTGTTGCATCTTCCTGGCTGGCTGCAAAATTGAAAAAAAAGCTTATAACTGCGGACTTAAGTATGAGCAAAGCATTATGCTTTTTAAGGGATGCGACACTGATCTGGTTAGAAGGGCACAGACAGGTGGTTAACCCTAACCCTCAAGAGTTGATATTTTATCTAATCGTACTTACCAGTGTAGGAACCACCATTATCCTTCACAAAGTCCTCCACTATCAATGGTAGGTTGGTGAATTCAGGAGACCGCACCAGCTCAAACACTGATGGCTGACAGAAATGAGGTACAAACTTCATCAAAATTTTATAATATGTGAAACGCTTTTGATTTTATTTGATTAAATTAGTAAATTTCACTTAAATAATAGAGCAATGAAAATATTTTTCTAACAAATGCTTTCAGGAGATTATTTGTCATCCTCTGGTTGCTTTTTATGCCTTTCCTCACACGTCAAAGCAGTAGTAAGCATCATTGTAAAGGACTGACCCACCCCTGTCAAGCTGTAGCCACTGAAGATCCAGATCTTTCCCTCAGTGGTACAGCACAGTGCAGACACACCTTGTCCTACTGCACACACTGGCTCTGTGACACAACCAAACAGCACATTAACATCTAGTTGCAAACTGAAACAACCATATAAACAAAAAATGACAGTATGATACAATTTATTGTAAACCAAACATATTTATATAATTAATAAATAGTCATCCTGGCAGTAAGAGAAGCAATTAATGTCCACCAGAAACACTTGATTTAATGCTGAAAATGACACAAAGTTAACCACTTTGATGCCCGTTGTAGAAGACCCACTTTGCTGGGCAATGAAGTGTGCAAGGATGCGAGCCATAGAGCCACTGTGAGCCAGGTCGCTGAGGGCCCCAGGACAGTCTGGGATCAGCAGAGCATGGTAGCGGGCACCTAACAAACAAACCTGTGTTACACATTCACTCACATTACTATTATTTGAGGGGTATATAAACCATTTTTATTCAGTCACTGATAAAAATGGTTTATATACCCCTCAAACAATAGTTTCAATGTATCTTACAAATATACAAAAAACTAAAACTAAATCTAAAACTACCCCACTATAGGATATCTTCAAGACAAAGGAAATCCAGTTACTTAGAGTTAAGTTTGTATATTCTTGAACAATGCCATATTTATACCAGGCATTAATGGTATTAATCTAAACCAGTGGTTCTCAAACTTTTTTGTCCCAAGCCACACCTTTGCTTATGTGAGTATTAATGCACAAGTTTGAATACTTCTGCAAATATCTGACCATCTATGCATTCCAGTTTTGCAGGATTGGCATAAGGCTTCACAATAAATTCTTGCACCCATCTGGCCGATTTTTCATCCGCTATTACAAAGTCAATGGGCTTGCCCTGCACAGACAACAAAGACAAAATAATAAAAAATATTTAATATCCATCACCACTGAGATTAGATATTCAGATACGTATATTTGACATTCTTAATTAACGTAAACATTTTGTCTATTGTTGTATGCCAAGAAGCTATAGGCATTAAGGGTGTAAGCGAGTGTGTGTCGTGTATTCATCTCACCCCTGGTGTTGCGGTCTGTAGGTTGAAGACAGGGCTGCACAGATTGAATGATTGGAGAAATGACTGCGCACATACTCCTAAATACACAGATAAATTTCTTAACCAGCTATATAACCACAAAAAAGGTATTTGAAAAAAGTAAAGAATTCTAACAGCTTAGAACCTACTCGGTATATATCTCTCACCTTGTGACGCACCACTCGCCACAATTAGGCAGGTTGGTTTCGATGACATTATTTTGATCACAGTTCACACTCTCCACTGCAGGGGCAGCTATTTATCTAGTTCGTTATACAACAATAGAAGCGAATAATATATATATTAAATATATGTATTCAATATATTTGGTAAAAAAGCGCCGGTTGCAGTGCAACTGCACAAACAGATCTGTTCCAATTCAAGGGAAATGGCCAGCTAACGCTTTTTGATCTGGTTAAAGCTGGAATTCACAAGACGTTACTTCCGGGTCCGGAAAGTAGCAAAAAAAAGAAGAAGAAACCATCATAATAAAATGTTCTTTTGAGGATGTAAATTGAATTGCGTGGTTGGCCAAAATATTGATTTACTTCATACGGCAGATTAATTGTTGTTAATTTTAATATGAAATAACGCTAAATAAAAGATGTATCCTACATTTAAATGGGACATTAAAGAGAAACACACGACACTTTGCTGTTTAGCACATACACATTCCTCTGTATACGAAAACCTGAAATTGCGAGAAGAGATTTCTGTAGCCTTTATTGCAGCCCAATAATCTTTACAACATACAATACAATTGTATAAAATAACATTTTCATTCTAAAATATGATTGCTAGGATTAAAATACTTCGCATTAATTTCGAATCACTCTGCAATGTTTTAATTACAAAAAATAAGCCTTTTGATTCTTATAACTAAATGGATTCTAAAGCACCGAATTTTGGACTGAAATACGTTCAGAACAGTATTTGTCACCCGCTGCTATTCGAATATTTTAAGTGACTTAAGTAATTTTATTTTGATAATAACCGGTTAAAAATTATGCTGGTTAATCTCTTCTGTCCTCGTTAATATTATTACCTTTGTTAATGTAAAAAATGATTTTATTAACGTAATTACATTTTTAATTTTATAAAGTTACAAGACACTCTTTAAATATATTAACATATGTCAACATTTAAAGCTCTCAACAACTTGAATAAGTTGTATATACATTATAATAAGTAATAGAATAAGTAATATACATTAGCTAAACTAGCTAGGCATATGCTAAATATCTTGTATATGCCTAGCTAGCTTAGCTAATGTATATGCTATACATTTTCTATTATTTTTTATTTTCAACTGAATGCAACAACTTTCAAGTGACTACAATCTGTGAATAAGCACAAAACCCTTTCTCCAAGTCACAGAGAAAGTTCAGACCCTAGTGGAGAGACCCCACCTACTACAAATCAAAATCTGTTTGGAGGATTCAGTAGTGAACAAAGAAAATATTATGGTATCAATACCATGCCAAACGGTTGCATTAGTGTATCATGATCAGCACAAATAAGTACTATTGAAGAAAACAAAGGTCTTCGATGTGTTTAGGAGGAAAGCTTCAGATTGAGTCTGGATTTATTATGATCATACAATACATTCCAGATATATGGTTATAGCAGAGTACCTAAGTCTACCAAAGCATCTCTGATGCATAAAGTCAGACATGGCTTTCTTATGTGTCAGCATCAAAGAGAAACAGTCGACAATGTAAATACAGGACAAATGGATTTCAAAG
This sequence comes from Hiodon alosoides, assembly GCA_025775065.1. NCBI lineage: Eukaryota > Metazoa > Chordata > Actinopteri > Hiodontiformes > Hiodontidae > Hiodon > Hiodon alosoides. The sequence continues at coordinate 1,751,542 of JAOYSI010000017.1, read as the reverse complement.
GTTGTTTACAGAACAATAGGCAAGGTGCTACCACATAGTGGACATCTAAATTAAGGGGGTAAACAGCCTTGCACCCAGAGTTGTTTAGCAGCATGCCAGTGAAGCCATTTGCCTAGGGGTCTGACTTCCACCCTCCCCTCTGGGAAGGTTTGTCTTTGGTGAAGGGGAAATAAAACACTTCAGGAAATATGGTGTTATATTTCTACAGTACAGAGAATTTCCTCCAGAATATTCTTCCACAGTACCAATCCAAATGTAAATGTAAATCACTATTCACAAATGCCACTATCCACACACAAACACCTTTTGCTTTGTATTTGTAAATCAATATTTTGCATTTTAATTTTCACGGGTTCCGTTTTTTTTTTTACTGATACACAACTCAAGAATTACACTTACAACTCAGATTTACGCACACAATTCACAATTTACAAACATGACTCATTTAACTTCAGATATTCAATCAATTTTCAAGGCCGTTAAATTAAATGACTTCCGCAAAGATTTGCACATAGGATATGTGAGATATGATTCGCAGTCGATGCACTTTGGCAAACCCACAACTCCATATTTGGAAGCGATTAAGTCAGCTGGTTTTGGCTGGTCAAGAAAAAGACACAAATATTAGTAAGCAAAGAAATGTAGCTTGTGTACGTAGAACGCGATTTGTATTTGTAGAAAAGGGGATTTGTAAACGCAGACAGCGAATTTGTATTCGTATAAAAAAGTTTGTACTCGTAGAAAGAAAGTGTGTACGCGTAGATAGCGATTGGTATTACATATATTTGTAGAAAGAGGTTTGTCTCCATATTGTCTTCTGCTGGCCGTGGATCGTAGCCATTTAAGAACGTTTCCTATTACTGTACTTAAACGGTTTTAGCAACTGTATGTATTGGGCTTACTAGGGAAACGTCCTGTCATGGTGTTGTGCTGGCTATATGCTGTAGGCTAGCCAATGCCTTCGATCAAGGATACAGTTTTTATAGCATGTGTTAGTCAGCCATTCGATAGATACACCATATTTTGCCATATAAAAAACTGTATTTTGCAGCACTACTGGGGTGTACACCCAGTCTACACACAATTAGTTGAATTAGCTGGCTAGTGTGATATCTCCACTAAATGTGAATAAAATATCATAAGTTGTAACTGATTCTGAACTGATCTGCTGTCTCATGTTGCACAGACGATTAATATTAAGAGGAAATGGCCTCTACCCGTTTTCCCGTTGCAGAGAGGGCTGCCCTGTGAGGCAGCTTTCATATCATCTATAATAATCGTCTAATCAGAGAGCTCCAAGAGACTGTTTGTGCTGGCAAAGATTTTGGTTTCCCTCACCAAAACTCACTTAAAATATCTATCTATCTATGCATATATGTATATATGTGAATAAGAAAATGTGTCGATCACAGAGTACCAATTTTCATCAAGGATGGAAGGGACCAATGTTGAAGTGGGTGACCTGTGTGCTGAATTTTTCTCGAAGAAGTTAAGAGACTTAATAAGGGGTCAGTTTTGTAGTACAATCTATTTATCTGAGCTAAAGCTCACCTCAAAGGTAGTCAATGACATGCAATGGAAATTAACAGCTGTCACCAGAGACCGTTCGTGTGCATGTCATTATTGTTCTTGCATTTGTATGTGAATAATTATTGTATAACTTGCTAGTTGCAAACAATTACAAACATATTAAAGGTAATGATAAAGGTGTTATTTGTTTGGACATTTTTCAGTTACTGCCTAGGAGCACTTGGCTAACACGTCACAATGGAATGGAAAATATGTTAACAACAGCTTTTGATTGATTGCAGTGTTATTCAATGAACCCTGAAGTTCCAACATCAATTCTGTAAATAAAAGTTCAGTCCAAAAGACATACAATGTGCCATCAAAACAGCTCAATAAATACTTAATTGTGTTTGCATGACATGCCTCAATTATATGGCTCTTATTTTGTTCCAGTACAACAAACAAATTATTGCACAAAATAGGTGGGGTGCAAACATTTTTTCTACGAATAAAAATCATATTCGGTACTTATTTGTTCAGAACATGATGCACAAATGCAAACCGTATGCTTTGTGTGTGCAAACCATTTGGCATGATATTGAAAAATATATTTCTCCGTAATGCAAATTTAAAAAAACAAAAAACATGGCTGGTTATAGAATATGGGGTTGGGGGAGAAACCAAAAGGTTTCGAACACCCATAAATCCACCTCCCACCATCTGGTCTGTTATTTAGAAATTGATATGATAGAAAACAGGCATTATTATAGCTTGTCTGATAGTTAAAGAAAGCAACTTCCAACATTTCGTACAAGAATCCTTTTTTTTTTATTCAAGCACTGTAAATACAAATTTTTCAGGGCTACTATTTACAGGTTGGAGAAGGACCAACAACATTCCAATTTAATTTGTTACCGCAAATTACCAACCTGCAGCTATAAAACATTAACAATTAAATCACTGCTGTAAATTCAATTTACGCTGGGGAAAATAAATCTGATTTTCTGGACTGTAAAATGTTAAGAGGAAAGCAAAACTTAAGTAATAAGTGTTCTGAATGAACAACTACTTCTAAAACAAACTTTAACATCTACATTAGAAATTAATTACATCCTATCATTTATCAGAAACCCCTTTTTAGCTTTAGTTATACTTATTAACAACCCTGTAGTCACTGAAATAAATAAAGCAACAGATGATTTAAGGAAGAGAATCAGGATAGCTCCAAATTTGGAATGAAGAACATCAAATTTAAAGAGCATAGAGTTGAAACTGACAGCCATTTGATTTATAAATCTATTAAACATACCTAAATAGGTGCAGTATTTACATTTAAATTGTGCGAGAAGGAAGGTCAATTGAAAATCAACTTTATTTTGTAACATGCAACCCAGACAAACTTCAGGGCTTGCGAGTTTCTATTATAAAAAAGACAATCCTAAAAATGTGCCTGAATGGTTATTTCAGAGCTAGATATTATGCACTGATTTAGGGTTTGGGTTAACCCAAACCTTCAATCATAGTCACAACCTGATACTACAAACTTAACAAAAAACATATGAAATGTTAGGGTCATAATAATAGATACTGATATATCAACAATGTTCCAGTCAACTTATGCCTGGTCAACTTATAAATAAATCACGAAGGCTCCTAGATGGAATGCAGATTCATATTTATGAATTTGCCCAAGATAAGCATTAGTTATAGGTTTTCTCTTTTCAATAAAGAAAAAACAAAACAAACTATTATATAATGATAGAAAATTTATTTTGACTTCAGAATATTATCTTGGTTAAAATTTTGTAAAAAAATTGCATTTAAATATGAGGTATTCAAATATATCCAAAACAAGGCAATCTGGTTAAACAACATTCTAGTTAGGTAATCATTTGATGACCGTGATCTTCACACTCATTCACTCATACATTTATTTATTTATGGGGATAGGTCCTGATTATTGTAATACTAGAACTCTGCATGTTGTGTTCAATAGCGGTAAAACTTTCTAGTATAGGCACAAATCAATGACTCAACATTAGGTTTTGGGTTGTGGTCCTACAGAGGCTAAACTTTCTTGTATAGACAAATCAGTGACGGCAGAAACAGACACACTGATATGCATCTTGTGTCACCAATGAATGCATCTTTTACTTTTCTCAGAACAAAAGCCATCCACTAAACACATTCTATACTGTATTTGTCAAAAGCGTTACACTTCATAACCTTCGCAACCAGCTATGAAGAACTGCTTGATGTAAAAATGTTTTGTTTTTTGAATCTAACAAAATCAGACAAGGCTACAAGGCCAAAAAAAAAAAGTACCATAAGTCAACGGTTAGAATTAGATGGGGCAGAGGGCTGTGACAGTGTACCATTGGTCTAGTTACTCTGGAAAGCGCCTTGGGCAGCGGAGGAAGCAGCAGTGGTGGCAGCTGCTTGGAAGGTTCTATTGGTGAGAACTCCCTGGGAGAACTCCTGCTGGGCCTTCTGGAAGCTGGCGCCTGTTCGGCGATAATGTGAGTGGACCTGTAGGCAGCAACACCTCTTAATAGTGCACACTTCCATTTCTCTGGCACCAACACAAAGCAGTTCTTAGAACCCAAAATTTTAACCAGTAAACCCCAAAAAAATAAAATAATAATAATAATAATACTTAAAAACAACCGGCACTTAAATTATGATATGGCTAGATTTTCACTTTCAGGTTTACCTCTATCTATGGTTAAATTTCATATGCATGCATATGTTTACAATCTACAAAGGGACACCTCTTTATCAGTTAGAATAAGTTTGAAAAATAAAATCCATGCTTTTATTTTTGATATACAATGAAGCACAACACATACCATTTTAAGCAGGAGAATGGAAAGCACAGCACAGACTGTGAAAAAAGCTGCTACCACCATCATGACAACAGCAACTGCTAAATTGGAACTGATCATAGCAACAGCAGCAATCCAGCCACTGCAGACAGAGAAAGGGAAAGTCAAGAACTTAAAGAACAGAAATGCTACTGTGCAATTACTTTAGACATATTCAGGGATTACTATACATGGCATGATGACACATTTACTGAAAACCACCATCACCAATTACTACATTCATAAAAATTCACTGCAAGAGTTTAGGTTGGGTGAGAATACATTAAGCCTGTCATTTAATTCTCATTGACCAGAATCTTCAAAAACAAATGAGTCAAAGCAAACTATACATAATCATAGTTTATGTTATACATTATGTTGTGTGTAGCACCTAATCAAGTGACACGTTCAAATCAAATCTAACTGAAATTATTTTCTCTAGACATCCATAACATTTATTTTATTTTACTGTATATAGTAAGTTTATAGTAAAATCATTGTTATATCATCAAGGTCCAACAATGTTAATCTCATGTATCTATGCACTTTCAAACGTTCACACCTTTCAACATTTTATATGTTGAGGAGAGGATAGAGCACTAAAGCCCACCAGCAGGGCAGTTGACAGGAAAGATATAGCAAGAAAGACACTTACAGAGGGGCCATTCCCACCCCACCTGTCCTGGCCCACACTCACCTGTTGCCCCACCCGGGGATACCCACAGCTTGGATGACGAACACTGCCACTTGGAAGAAAAAAACAAAGAAGAAGAAAAAGAAACTGAAGGAGCTGTCAGACCTGGGGAGAAAACACACATATTTGAATTACTGGTTGAAAATTTTGTTTAGCTGCTGAAACAAAACCCAAAGTATGACACTTTGTCCATTCTTTTGTGAGATTCAGTAGTGCACCAGAGACGTTTTCGAAACAAATCTATGAAAATAAGAACTGACCTGAAGGCTTTGTAGACAGGTCTGTACCAACACAGGAAAGAACAGGGGGCGAAAAGAATGAGCCAGAGTATGGACAAGCCAAAGTCCACCCCCTTGGTGTTTGGGTCCTCTGTGAAATAGGCCAGACAAGCCAGCAGATTGAGGAACAGGGTCACACAGTGAACTGTACGGGGAAAGCACACGACCCCCCATCCATCAGAACAGACTTCCATTACAGGTTTTTCAGTTGTGCACCAGTACTCTGCTCTTCTGGATACCATCGGAAGATTACATGATCTGGATTTGAGCCTTTATCGCCTGTGCTCAGGTGAGCCTCTTTAACGAATAAGCCGATTGGGAGACTATGAATTTTGACTCAGATATTTTGACTCTCAAATATAATAAAAGGACATAAATATATCACTGTGCTTGTCCCATTTGCCTACATGTTTAAAGTAATGCTTGTAGAAAATAAATCAATCGCTCAAAGTTTTCAGTTAAATAAAACAATAACTATTCGATATGTTCAATGACAAGGATGATTTAGCAGCAGGAGCTGAAGGAAGAAAATTTGTGCTGATAAAAAGTTAAGGAAGACAGAAGATCTAATAATATAGTTATATTCCACATAATAACAACAATTAGAATTATGGTGATATAATTCAGTTTCAGTGATTTCTAGGGAACTCAATATGTATTGCATACTCAGGCAGTACCGCAGTAACATTAAGATGAAGAAATGTCACTTGGAGCGTTTTGAATGCAAGACGACTACAGATACTTTTCAAACTGACTAATGAGCAGGCTACACTGTGCCTCTACACATATCCTCTGTGCTTGCACAAACTGACTAATGACCAGGCTACACTGTGCCTCTACACATGTCCTCTGTGCTTACACATCCAAAGGTAGTACAGCATCCTGCAAAGTTTTTGGTGCTCCAAAGGAATTTCTTCAGCAAAGTCCTGGTAGAAGCAAGGCTTTAGAGGGAAACTCCTTGGAAGTGGTGGCCAATTGTTTTCTCTACCTGGAAAAGTCAAAATAAAATTTTCAGTGTTTTCACATTACAGTTGTGTTTCTAAGAACATTTATGTCACAACAGCAGATACATTTAAAGAGAACAACGATATAAAAAATAGAATTACCACAGGACCAAAAGCATGCAAGTCTGTCAGAGGTTTTTGCATTTAACTCATCAACTGCAAATGCAACTGCAACTGCAACTGCAGCTGCAACTGCAACCGCAACCGCAACCGCAACCGCAACCGCAACCGCAACCGCAACCGCAACCGCAACTGCAAATGCGGATAACCAAAAGTAGGGGAACCAACCCAGGTCCACACAAGCTAAAAAGCTGTGCGTCCACAGCTTTTTAATCCACGCCTCATGATTGTTTAATTGCAATCATTATGTTAATTAGCAATCACCAATCAATGCGAAATTAGAGGTAACTTGAAAACCTGCAACACTGTAACCCATGAAAACCAAGGTTAAGTGCCCTTGACATAATCACCACATCTGTAGACTTTAAATAGCTTTGACTGTGATAGACAGCCCAAGTCTCTGAGAGTTTAAAAAAATAAAGTCCTAAAAAAAACTAAAAATCTGTGCAACCATTACCAGAAAAATATCTGGTAGCTTAAACTTTTCTTTCCATTCTCCTTAAATCTCTCTCCATTTTCACTCACAGGACTGCAGCAGACTGTATGTTTGTCATCTTATTTAAAAAAAACAAATAAAAAAAAATACCAGGAGGGCGGACGTTTCTGAGAATCTGGAACCAGTACCTGGCACTGTCGATCATACCATACTCGGTTATTCATACCAAACTCAATTTTAAAATAAACAGTGACTGAATGCCTCGATACCTGTCGGCGTGCTTTATGTAGCAGGCATACATATAGCATGGCCATGAGACTCACTGCCTGTAGGAGAGATCCATTTTAATAAACTGGCCAATGAGTATACATTATTCTAATTTTAAAAGAAACTGTGTGTGTATGTGTATGTGTGCGGTGTTTATGACAGAAAGATGACACCGAAAAGTGAAATGATTTAGCCTCTGATAATGTTTATTTTATTTAGTACAAAATCATAACATCGCTTGACATCCGGTAATTGTTCTCGCCGACAGGTGCATAAAGTCTACTGCATAAGTCTATTAGTCAGATATCTACTTACGTTAACATGAAAGCATGGTTTAGGTTTTTCTTTTCCCCCCTTTTGACAAAAGGTCAGAAACGTCGAACCCGATAAGCTCCGTCAGTGTTAGCAGGATAAGACATTTTTCCAAGTTGACAGAAACCGGATGCCAAAGTCAAGCAGGTTTATTCCAATCTTAGCTAATGAGTATACATTATTCGAATTTTAAAAGAAACTGTGTGTGTATGTGTTTGTGTGCGGTGTTTATGACAGAAAGACTCAGCTGTGTGTGTGTTTATACAGTTTTTATGACATAAAGACTCACCTGTGTGCAAACTCCTGCTCTGCAACTCCTTCTCCCTGCGCTCAAGCTCAGAAGCCTTCCTCTCTAGCTCCTCCTGCTGCCTCAGGAGGTTGGTCTGTGCAGCAGCTGCCAAGGCCTTAGGAGCCACAGGGGGAAAGGAACGGACAGCCAGGTGAGCACCAGTACCCAATGTGCTAATGGGACATGCACATACTGCTCCATTGAGGCAAAGCCTGTCAAAGCCCTGTAAAGACTAGCATCTCCAAAGTTCCCATTTTCTTTCCTCAGTTCTCTACACAGCCTATCATTTCCACACCCAAAATGATAAATACTATACAAAATACTTAAAATAAAATAAAAACCTTAACAGCACAGATACCTAGTCCCTTTGCTTTAATTTAAGTTCAAAAACTTCCTCTTGACCGGCACCTGTATTTTTGAAGTAATTGAGGTTCACATCACTATAAATACATTAATTTCTGTAAGGACCTCAGTCAGATAGCGAAGATTCAACCATGAGGACCAAAGAAAAACAACAGAGAAAAAGTGGATGGTCAAGTCACTCATTAAGCAGGGATATACCACCCAGACACGGCCTAAGTCAGACTATCCCTCCAAACTGAGCACCCAGGTAAGAAAGAAACTGGTTAGGAATGCGCCAAGTCAACACCCACAGCATTCAGTTTAAGAAGACAAGTTTTGAATAAAAATATTAACTTAAACTGTGTGCACATCATCTGTTATTCAACAAAATTTTAGATCAGGAGAAGGGGGTTTTAGCACGGTATAATGACCAAACAGAAACCGAACTAAAATCTTTTTTTTATAACATGACCAATGACCCATGGAAAGGATGACCAAATTCAAGAGCAATCTTTGAGAATCAAACTCACAAAGTTCCATTCGGTCAACGCTTATGCCCCTAACTTTACCAATCTTTGGCCATGTGACTGAAATGATCCTGACATTTCAGACTGGCCTCAATTTTCCCATTTCAACAGACTGACAGACGGACAGGCAGGCAGGCAGGCAATGTAATAGCAAGAGAGACATGCAGACAGATAAGCTAGAGACAAACCTTTGGACTAGGTTCCATTGATGGCTGCAGCACAGCTGGCTGGGAAGCAGGAGTGGTGGCTCCTGATTGGTTGCTCTGAAACCCAAGCATATTATCATGGGTGTGCCAGATGGGAGTCAACCTTCCAAAAAACAATGGAGCACGGGACAGTCTACACTGCTCAGAAGCAGGAAATAAAAATTATATGATCCACATATCAGTATGGCTAAAGATCAAACTCATAAATGTTGGCCTCCAAGTCAAAATAATAGATTTCCCCCAATCTCATGGTTGGGAATAGTTATTGACAGCCACACCTATACGGTCAATAATGTTTTGGTATAATGAGATGTGTTCAGAGATAAGGCTGGTCTTACCGCTGTGGCACTCCCCGAGAATGGATTATATTCCTCAACCGTGCCTTTAACAGAGCTGGTTGCCTGTGTCACTGAAGGATCCTGAGACACAGAAGAACCAGAATCTAGTTTTCACGTTGCTACAAATAAGAACACACATGGTTTCCCCAGTGATACTCATCTAACTGTTACCATGCGATCTAGTCATACGCATACTACCATCACATGGTAAAGCCTAAACTGTGAAGAAACACAGGGCAATAGCACCAGAAGGCAGAACCCAGTACCGTGTCAAAAAATAGTGATACCTTTCACAATTGTCATTTTGGACAGCTGTACACACCCCTGCTTTATTGGTTTTTTGTCAACACAAGCCCTGCTGGTAAACACTAAGCAAGATAAAGTTTGAGAGAAAGTGATGCCCCACCCAGGTGAACACCATGCACTGGGAAATTCTTTACACAGCTTTGGCAAACTGAAGCCATTAAGACCAACTGAAAAAAATACTTTATAATTTCATACAGTGGAAATTGTAATATGTATATTGGCTTGCTACTCATCCTTTTTATACAAACTAAAGTGGTAATACACACACAGGCCTATGCATTAACATATTTTCCAATCTTTCTGCTGTTGAAAAAACAATACCAATTCACAGTAATGTGGCTGTACAGCTATAACTAATTAAAAATGGAACCATTAGATAATGCTAACCCCAGGTTAAGAAGACTGAGTTTCGTTCTTCAAAAAACACACCTCAAGCGTTTTACCTGTGAGTGTTTAACACACCGACACACAATTTTTCACAAATCTAGACAAAAACAGTTTTGGTTTATAATTCTACGGTTGGGATTAAAATAATTTTAACCTCAGCGCTATTTTTATGATAAATGTGTTACGCATCACTCAAATAAGTCCAATGCCACTATACAATATAATTAATTTAGCACTTCATGTTTACCTATAACGGAAATGAAATAAAACAGGTCTGGCCCCAAATAAACGTTATACTGAAATGATGTAAAATATTGCATATATTGTTAATGGTTTCAAAATAATTACACGTGGAATATAAATTATTTTTTAACTTTGAAACGATAACAGTCGAAGGGACGTAAGATTGGAATAAACCTGCTTGACTTTGACATCCGGTTTCTGTCAACTTGGAAAAATGTCTTATCCTGCTAACACTGACAGAGCTTATCGGGTTCGACGTTTCTGACCTTTAGTCAAAAGGGGGAAAAGAAAAACCTAAACCATGCTTTCATGTTAACGTAAATAGAAATCTGACTAATAGACTTATGCAGTAGACTTTATGCACCTGTCGGCGAGAACAATTACCGGATGTCAAGCGATGTTATGATTTTGTACTAAATAAAATAAACATTATCAGAGGCTAAATCATTTCACTTTTCGGTGTCATCTGTGTCATCACACACCGCCGCGAATGTTATATATGGCAATGTAATTAGAATTTTCATTAAAAACTCGAAGAATTTCCGTCGTCTTCCCACCTGTCCAGAATGACCAGAGGACTACTTGTACGGACTGCTAGTTGTGTAGCGCCATTATCAGAGTCACAAATGTTACTACGACTAGCACATAAGACTGGATAAAAACTCATCAACCAAGTAATTAATTCCTGGGACCTTTCTGAATCTTTTTATTTTATTTTAGGAGACGTAAGTTAAATTCCAACTTTACATATTCACCTCCTTACCTGGAAAGGATTGACATCCACAGGGTCCATCAACTGGTTACTATCGAATCCCGACATTTTAACTAAAATGTCTTGTGTCCCAAAGACAAACAATAACTGGCCCACTGGAACTTTTCTGTTTTTGTGTAAGCTTCTACTCTTTTAGGTTACTTCCTCATTCGGAATTAAGTGCGCAGGCGTTAATAGAATGACCGACAAGCAGAGTACGTCATCTGTCGAGCTACTCGGTCAACATTATTTTATGGTTTAAATTACAAAACGTTAAACAATGAACTTGTATTCATGAAATTTTATTACAACAGACATTTATTAAATATTAAGATTTCACATATGTTGCTATATTCTATTTTGTACTTTCGTACGTATGTTATCGATTTAACTTAAGAAGCGCGTTAAAAATGGTAAGTCTTACTTAATTAGTTCCAGTCCCAATTATTAAATTATTTTTGCCGTTCACTTTGGCTCATGAGCGCGCTATTCAGACGTGTTTTGCTGTGACGTCGTCGTATTATGTCATTCGTCGATGTAGCCATGGAGGAAGTAAGAGGTACCGCTTATGTTGTATTTGTTATACTGTAATTTGTGTATTATGTACTAAATAATTTGCATCCACGAGTTAACGACTAACCATCTCAAATTAAAAATATATATTTATGAAAGCTCGGTGGAGCGAGAGGCCTAATCCAACAATCTGCAGTTTACCAGCGAATTCAGGGACAACCTACTTCATTTGACATAATCGCCTATTAGTGCAGTCATAAATTATACTGGATAAAACGATAAAACGTATTCATGATCTTTTTTTTAATAAACGGCTAACCATTATTAAGAGAATGGAAATGGTTTGGTTGCCATTGTTTGATAGCCAGGTAGTTCATTTCAGTAAACAATCTGATGAAATTCAATGAGGAAGCGATAAGGGATAGTCTCAAAAGTGCGTTTTTAAAAAAACGTTCTTCATCAATGCAGAGCAGCAGAAATGACATTGATGTGTTTATTCATAGTAGCAATTTTATATAGGAAAAGTTTAAATGCATTAATAAATAAAATCCGACGATATGCAATATCAGCACTGACGTAAAGTTGACATATAACAGTATACTTGTTTATGGCAGTATTTCCACTATCCTGCGTGGTCCAGAACTATGCTTGGGGAAAGGTTGGACTTAACAGTGAAGTAGCCAGACTTATCGTCGGCGGTGACCCACTGGCGGTAATCGAAGATGACAAACCCTATGCAGAGGTGAGATGACTTGATCTCGGATATCTGAATTTGGCTTATTAATTATTACTTATGATATGTTTAATTCTACGAAGACTTAAAATTATTCAGTACGACAGAATTTTCAGCATTTTAAGTGAAAAAAAAAACACGACTTCTTTGTATTAATGATATGTATCTCATGTAAAGGGCTGGTCTTTTTAACATAATATTTAAATGATAACCCTTCTGAATTGTGACCAACTGCCTTTAACTTCCAATAAATGTTTGAGACTATATAGCACATATGTGTTTATGTAATAGTCTAACAGTGGCGGAGTTCCACTGTAGATGTCAGAAGTACAGCACTCTTATTGATCGGCTCATCTGTTCACATGAACGACATTATTGTTATAGGGGGCTAAGATAAAATCAAGTATCATATATCACTATCTTTACGTGGAGCTTCATTTTTGTCAGGGGGCCAAAAACTATATATATAAATTTATTTAACGGCACCAAAGATATTTCATGTATCGTCATATTTAGGGATATTGGGCTCAATAAATTATAAAATAGTCTTGTAAACTAGTATAAAAATAATATGATGCTGCACATGAAGAATATAAAATAGAAAGGCATTTGATTAGTTACCTTGCTTTATGTAAATTAATTATTCCCTTGCAACTGCATCACCATGCCAGTATCTATTGAAAAGTAAACTTATTTGGGAATTGTAGCACGCTCAGTCTGAGAGCAGTCGGAAAAAGAGGCATTGGGTTTACTTCCTTTAATGGGCATTATGCAACAAACTGAAATAATTCCAAAAACAAACTACAAAATCAACACATGAACAAAAAAACCAAACAAACCAGTCTAACCATCTAACTAACTAGCCTTGTTGCCACAGTCTTTTCAGTCTAACTTCCTCAGTTATTCTTTCCCTATGAACTTTGCTGGCTCTTTAAAGGGTCTGGGATTGTTGACACCTGTGTGTGATTACTATTAGTGTAACCACACTCGGGTGCACAACTAGGTCCAATTAGAGGGCTTGGCTTGAGAGCGTGGCTGCCAGCTGCGAGCCACAGGAATTTAATAAAAATGTAAACTTCTTAAACAGTCTTCATTATTTACATGTAGGCAGGGGTGGGAACACCAGGTGAGATCATTCTTAATCCAAATAATTAACCCAATTTAGAACATTTGGAATTAAAACAAAAAACAGCATACTCTGTGGTTCTTGAGGACTGGAGATGACACCCCTGTTCTAAAGCAACATGGGATTTCTAACAGACTTTGAAAGAGGTTGGATAATGCGTAGGTTTTTGCTCAGAAGGAACAGGTTAAGACTTTTAATCACTCAACAGTGAAGATTCAAGTTTACACTGTACTGAGCCATTCACACAGTAAAGGGTTAAGGTTGGCCTAAGCTGAGTTAACACCTTACTAAGCCATTATGGTAGATAGTAAAGTTATAGGTAAATGTCACACAGAAAGTGAATAAATAAACTACCTGGTTTAGGCTATGGAACCTTCCAGAATTTGGTTAGATGTAACTTTGTGCTTTATCTCTTTCTTTTCATGGGAATATTTCATAACGAAGTCTGCGGGAAAGGCTACTTGGAATTAATCTAAATTTAAATAAAATCTTGTTGCCATTTAATGCTTTTAGTAGCTGATTTTTTTTTATTTGGTTATGTTTCACACAGCTATGGATGGGTGCTCACCCCAAAGGAGATGCCCTCATTAAGGACAATCGTATAGCCCAGAAGACATTGCGGCAGTGGATAGATGATTATCCAGCCTCTTTGGGGTCAAAGGTCAAGGACATGTTCCGGGGACAGCTCCCCTTCCTTTTTAAGGTCCTCTCAGTCAACAAGGCTCTGTCCATCCAGGCCCATCCTAACAGGGTAAGATGAAAACATACAAAAATATGTACACCAATGGATGTCTCCCTTCACAAAAGCATTGTATTCCTGATGTTAGTAAATAGGTGGACATATATGTCCATTAGGACGAACAGCCAATTGCAGACGGATATCTGAATGAAGTATGACAGTGAGTGGAGAAACAGAACGGAGGACACAAACCACACACTACACAACACAACACGGACATGTGTCGGTAACAACAGGTCTTTTGAGATAACCACAGGGTATTTTGTTTGCCTTTGTAATCTAGGTGGCTGACGGTGTGCATTGTCTCTGCTCCATTTTCTCAGGAACTGGCTGCAAGGCTTCATGCTCAGTTCCCTGAGCACTACCCAGATGATAACCACAAGCCAGAGATGGCTATTGCATTGACACAATTCCAAGGCCTCTGTGGCTTTCGGCCAGCAGACGAGATTCTAGGATTTCTGAAAAGTGAGTGTCATTCTGTGTTTTTACTCATTTGTTGTGTCACCTATGTTCATATAATATAAGAGGTTAAGGTATTATAACCGTGACCTGCCATTTTAAATCTTAGAAAGTCACAGCCTGAATAACATGATTTAGTAAATCCAGTTTTATGACTGTATAAAACTGTAAGCAATGAAAGCATTTTCTGAGTCGTACATGTAGTCGTACTTGCTGAATTAATAGCTGACCTGCTTGCTACAAACCAGATCTTTGACACATGTGCTTATTGAATGCTACAAACGGTAAATTGAATGCTACAAACAGTAAATGTTTTTTTTAACTGATAAGTTTTCTGGCAGTTTGTAGTTGTTTTTGTGTGTCAGTGTGGCCCAGCTGTTCTGTGAGAGTCGTTAATCCTGTGTCTGTCTTTATAAGCTGTGCCTGAATTCCAGGCCCTGGTGGGCAACGCAGCGGCCGAGCAGCTGCAGGCCAGCATTTGTGAAGCAAGTGATGTACCGTTGGCCCTCAGGAAGTGTTTTACCATGATGATGAACTGTGAGAAGAAAGTTTTTGTAGACCAACTGAACATGCTGGTGAAGAGAGTGACTGAGGAAGGTGGGGACCATGTTCAGTAAAGTTGGGTTATGGTTATGGTTAGGGTTAGGGTTAGAGTTAAAGGTAGCAGTGGTAAAAGGAGGAAATGAAAGAGCTCCATAAATGAATAAACTATCACAATGTGAACACTTTTTGGAAAATTAAAAAATGATGGCGATGGTAAAAGTTAGTGATATTTTTTAAGATAATAAAATTCATATTTCCCATATAGCTTCCTCTGAAGTTGCAATAGTATCTTTTAGTTTTTTTTTGCAGACAAACTAATTTGTCCTTTAGATATTGCATGTTTAATTGTCTTTTTTCCTTTTACTTTATCAAGCGGCTGCAGGGAAGGAAACATTAGGAAGTAATGGGGAGCTGTTACTACGGTTACACTCTCAGTATCCTGGTGACATCGGCTGTTTCTCCATTTTCTTCCTGAACCTTGTTTCACTTCAGCCAGGGGAGGCCATGTTCTTGGGTGCCAATGAGCCACACGCATATCTGTTTGGAGGTCAGAATTCAAATTTTTCCCACCAATCTCTAGGGAACTATAAAACTGTATAGCTTCAATTTGGCAAACATGACCATCATTTAATAATTTGTATGCCCTTTTTTAATATGATTGTAATTTTTAGTTAAGTTTTTTTTTTTTAAGCTATTTTTTATGAATGTGTTACAAAAAGAAATGAAATGGAATAAGTACTAAAAATAAAACGGTAACTTGAATTGATTAATTAAGAATTATTAATTCTAATAAAACCCACATACAGTGGAATCTAATGTGCACAAGAAGTGTTTTGTTATCCATCAGCTCTGTTGTCTTATTTTAGACTGTATCGAGTGCATGGCCTGCTCTGACAACACCGTACGAGCAGGACTGACACCAAAATTCATCGATGTCAACACCCTGTGCGAGATGCTCAGCTACATCCCTGCCCCTGCCAGCGCCAAAATATTCCCCTCTGTCCAGGACACAGCAGATCCCTGTGTTTTTCTATATGACCCCCCAGTTCCTGACTTCTCTGTCATGCGGATACAGGTAACCCACCTCTCTATTGCTGAAAACCACAACAAATACGAAGTTCCTCTTAAACACATATACTGTGTGTATTGTTACGAAGTCACCTTATTTCACCTTATAGTTTTGATGATATATCATGGGTCTTTGAGGTCACTCATGCTGCATCTGACATCTCCACAAAGCAATGTGGCCCCTAATTTGGTAATTGGAACATACTGTGTATGAAGTGGGTTGGTGCGCATTGAAGGAGAAGGAGGAATAACATCAGAATGGCAACAGACTGGGAAAGTCAGGGAGTGACATACTAAATGAAAATGGTAATTCTGTAAGAGTAGAGCTTTGGTGTTTTAAAATAATCCTAGGACAAGAGATTAGCTGCACTTGAGTTGTTTGGGGCAACCTCATTTTGGTGAATCCCTACTTGCCTCCGGTACAGATTCGGGTACTGAGACATAGCAGTGTATACACATATAAAAAAGTGTGTAGATTCTTTATTATCTGAACATCACAAGCTCTCCACTTCCTGCCTAGCAGTCGGGATGGGATCATCTTACTGTTTCTGGGTCCAGTGTAAATGTCTCTCTCGGTCCTGTATGAAATTCCTAATCTCCCTCTTTCCCTCCCAGGTGCCTCACTGTGTCAAACAATACCTGGTGGCCCCAGTGGACTCTGCTGGGATTCTGCTGGTTGTACAGGGTGAGGGTACTGCTACCGCAGCCTCTGCTCTGTCTGACATGACGCTGAGTGGGGGATCTGTGCTCTTCATCTCAGCTAATGAGAGCGTGCTGTTGCACATCACCTCTCCCACAGGCATGACGTTATTCCGAGCTTGCTGTCTCTTGTAGCCCCTGTCGATACCAGTCTTCTCTTATTCCACAACTTCAGCCCCGTACCTTCCATGGTAGTGCAACCCTGGGTTTAGTTCAGTAGGGATGCGCATACAGAAAGCTACCTCATGTTTCTGACTGTTATCAAATGCACACAAACAGAAAAAAAAGTTTATATCAGAAACATGCTGTCATAGTATTAAAGTGAGCAGTCATTATACTGACTGCATTGCATTTAAAACATCATGGGCCTGTGTATGTCTACAGAATGGTATTACCTGTCCTGCAAATGGCGGCTTGATGCATATACCGAGGGGGAAAAGGCAAAAAAGGTTCAGCCATTACAGGGTAGATACAGAGTGCTCTCCTCTTCCAAAGCTTTTTACTACTGAAACGTATTTCTATGAAAGTGTTCCGTTTGGTGAAGTTTCACTTCTGCTTCACTTGCAGACATAATTGGAAAATTCTGTTAATTTGAATTGTTTTAGTCAAAAACATTTTTATCATCGCTGACAGAATCTTTCCATGTTCCTCAATATCCTTGTAAGATCCTTGTTTTTTTAATCCACCGATTACTAAATTTTGCTTTCCTAATACGTTGACAAACGTAAAGAGCTGTAACATTAAGATAAGATTATGTTCCAGTTTTTAAGAGTTGTGTCTTGCTAAATAGTAATTTGTTTTTCATCTAACAGTGAGAAAATGTTTTTTGTTGCATTGTGTAGAATATGGAACTATGTAACTGGAATGAATCAGCATTTTAAAACTAAAAAAAGCATGGGGTTTTCAAAAACCGGAATAAAATTGTTGAGTGGCAATTCTGGTGCATTTATTAAAACCTCATCTCTTACAACAATAAATACAGTTTTAACAAGAGTTAAATTTTAGGGGACGCTTGTGATTATTGCTTTTTATTCACCTGCAGAATTTACACTTCAAACCTTGCTTTCCACAAGTAATTAGTCACCTGTTAAACTTACAAAAACTTTTTTTTTTATTTGAATGGTTTTTAGTGATTTCCTGGCTGTTGAATTGCTGATACCAAAAAAGGAGCTAAACTAGTCTCCATTGTACAGAGCCCCACTTTCCTCAGTTTTCTTTCCCTACACAGGCTGTTTCAAAACAGTTTAACAGTGCATGTCAGCTGCTTACACCACAATAAAAAAGTCAGACCCCTGAGGATGCCAAGTTTGCAGAGAAACAGGATACAAGTGTTCTGAGGTTTCTCCAGAAACACTTAATACACCGTTGATAAATAAATAATTGGCATAAACAATTAAACAGTTTTTATAAGCAAAGTCTTTATTGCTATGAATAGTGCATGACTAAAATGAATGGGTTTGAAAGCAATATCCAAAAAACAATATAGTATACAAAGTATGAAACATGCAGACACAATAATTAAATTATTTTTCAGTAATGTCTGAATAGGTGGCCCCCCGGGTCAAATGTCCATTATCCAAAAACATTTAGTATTCTGTCGGCGTTTTCATCATGATTTTTTTGTTAGTATCGTCTTCTAAAATTCAAGTTGGTGCTGCATTCTTCAATATTTATCAAGCCAATTATCTAGGAAAAAAGTTTACCAGAGAGATTTTCAGCAGAAAAAGGGTTTCCATTAATGTGGTGCACAATAACATCAAGCTATGCATAAGAACCTTGCCAAATTGGGGAGAAAAAACAAAAAACCTTTATTATATAAATTAAAATCAATATACTATGTAGCAACTGGATCCATGCCATGGCTGCCAAACATTAATAATTTTAATCACACCGCAAATGTACTTGCTGAGAGTTAGTAGGTAGAGTACATTAAGCACAGAAACTCAAACTCAGAATGCGCCTGTAAGTGTCTCAACAAGAAATATGTGTGGGCTTCACAGTTACAAGTATCCCAACATTTTCCCAGCATGATTGTCAGAGGCTTCAGTAGTTTTATGGGGTGTTTTTTGTGGAGTTCTAGCTTTCACTGTTTCACATGATCCAATTGAGGGCCCTTTCTGGCTGTCAGGGGTTGTTTCACTTGGGCTGCAAAAGAGGCCAGAGTAAAGCTGTGCCTGGCAGCTTGCTCTACCGTCGGCCTTAGGGCATGGTAAAGCTTCTGAAGGGCCTTGACATCCTCCAGAGCATCATGTGCTGAATAGTAGAGTCCCAGGATGCTCCCCACCAGGCTGTCCTGTCGATAGCTTCGGAGGCTACTGCTCTTCAGGAGGTCTCGAGCCAGGGGAAGAGAATCCAAGAAGCCAGATACGACCTGCTGAAACTCAGACCACAGCTGGAATTCCTCAAGAATCCTGTCCAAGACGCGGCAGTCGAACCTCCGGATGTTGTGGCCAATGAGGAGGGGTCGGTCAAGCATTCGCAGAAAGGCAATGAATGCCGTTAGTGCCTCCTGGTGAGTGCTGGTGGGGACAGGCCGCTGATTCTTGTACAAACAATGTCTCCTTACCCTCAGCCCTGTGACTGCAGATGCCCTGCTCTGCATCCTGCAGCGAGGGACCATATAAAGGTTGAAGCTGTGGCCTCCGCAGACTGCCGCCAGTTGCACAATGTCACAGTTTGGACCTGTACCCAAAAACAACGACTATTCAGTAGCCATTTCAGGTCTTCTCCAGCCACCATAATTTGAATATTTAGGCAAGGCAAACGGTCTCTTAACACCTAGGATTCGTATAAATAACCAAAATACTTTAATAAAGTATGCCTGTTAATTTAAATATGATACATTCATAAATATCGGCGCCGTTAACTTAATTATTTATTACAACAATAAAATCGGTACCAAGTCCTGTGGTCTCCAAATCAAAAAACACCGAACTGCAGGGCGTTTCACTGAGGTCAGATGATTTCTTAGAAACCGTGTAGAGGTCCATGTAACTTCTGTAAATGATCGAACATGTGCTTTATTGTCTTCGTTGTACTCTCGACCAAATCTTCGGTTAATGCTGTCATTTAAGACACAAAACAAAACCATCGCACAACTTTCAAGCATTATCCCGAACTCCATGTCAAATCAAACTTACCCGTAATTTGCTATCAACAAAGATTAGGATAAAACGTTGTCATGGGGTACAGATGGCTAATTCTACTAAAAATTATATCGCGATATGAATTCAAATGTTCACTGGATTGAAATATTTAGCTCCACTGTCTACCAGTACAATGTTTCTTCCAGACAAATTCTTTCTTCGAATGGCCAACCAAGGCATAACCATGGGAATATTTCTGGATTTTGGGAAAACCACATGACTTATCTGTAACATGCAACACTTTTGCAAACACGTATAGGAATACTGAACATATTATGTCAGTTACAGAAGGTTTAACCCCGTTTTAGTCATAAAACTGATTCTTGTTGCAGCGAACAATGTTGAGATTTAAACCGTCTACACATCGTCGGCAACAAGTGTCAAAATGAGCCTTTGTTTACTCCGTTTGTTGTGTGGTCTCATTGGTTCCCGCAATTTCATCACATTTGCCAGCTCCCTACAACTTCTATATGGACCACCACCATTTAATAGGTTCTGAGGTTGACCAGTAAACTGTTACGAGGAACGCTGAATTAAATTAGGGTTAAACAGAGCCGTTGAAAAAGAGCAGCGACACGCTTTGATCTCGCCTCCAAGCGGTCATGTGGTTCATGTATCTCTCAATAGTTCCAAACAAATCCGAGCGGTTTCAATGGGTTTAAACGGGACCGAGATCATTAGAGATTGCTCCAATAACGTAGAACAAATTTACAGTATATATGCACTGACAATATTTTTCTCAAGAATTGAGTTTGGAACTCAGAAACACTGGGCTGGCTTTGTCTATTGGCATTCAGTAGTCTTACCTAAAGAGGTTAAAACTTCTGCGACACTGTTTCTGAGTTTGAGTTTCAGACCAGAGCTGCGTGACAACGCTGCGAGAAATCACGTGAGTCGCAAACTCGCAACGGTGTGGGCAGATTTCTGTAAACTGGGTGCGAAAAAACCTCAGCTCTGAAAGAAGAGTCTGCAATACCAGTACAACTGTAATGTAATACAATATTCGCCCTTTCGAACCTCAATTTTCAGCGTTTCAAAACTTCTTTCTCCAGCATACGCACAGATCACCGTTTAGAAGGTTTCAAACCAGGAAAACAAACTAATACATCATAAGATTCGCCCTTTCGAAAAAGAAGTTTCAACGTTTCAAAATCTTTTTGCCAACATACGCGCACCAGTTTTCAGATCACCATTTACAGGGTTTCAAACCTGGAAAACAAACTAATACACCAGGAGAACAGTGACAGATTTGAAACTCGGAAAATTTGTTTGCGCAACACCGTAAAAAGAGTGCCGCAGTTGCGAAGAAGGAAAACTCAAATACCAAAATAATGTTTGCTGAGATTTAAAAAAAAAAAAAAAGCTTATCAAAACACCATGCAAGCCTTCAAAACTTTGTTTTAATCTTGCAAAACTAATTTTTTTGTTAGTCGTCAAAATTCCAAGCACTGAGTTTCAACCTTTCAATGTTTTTTTTCAGTTTCGAAACATAGCATGATATTCATCCCATAGCTCTGGGGTTGACTGAATCCGGCTAAACCTATTAAAGGATGGTCGTCCATTTAGAAATCAATGTTAGCCAGTTTCCCATATTAACCACATTCATTCCAATAGAAAAGACTGGGCTTGACTGAGGGGTCAAGAAATCATCAAATTAGTATATTGAATAAAATTAAATTTAAAGTTGAACATGCTTCAGGAAAGAAATTGCATATGAAAATATAAATTAGATTTTATTAGCAATTTATACAGTTAATACCAATTGATTTTAAAATACATTTCAGCAATTAATTGTACTTTGGATTAACAGTGTTGATTTTGCAATACCAACAATACCCTAAAAGGCATTTTGGGACTTTAACAAAATATTAACTGTAAATGTCAACTATGTGACTGCGAAAGCGTTTTAAAACTGTTAGTAAAATGATACGAACATTTTAAGGAAACATGCAGTGTTGGCTATGCAGGTAACTTTTCACGCAAAGCTTCTTTGGTTAGGACTCAAACTTAAACTCTTCAAGTTTTTCTTAGCTTTTGCTGAAGTCACAAAGGTGGATAATGAAGCTGCTTTAGAGTCGACACATGTTTGCTAACGAGACGGCGGTCTGGGCGCCAGATATTGTACATCTCCTGAAGTGCTCGGACATCCTCAAGCGCGTTGTGAGCGTCGTAAGACTTTTTTAGAAAGAAGCTGTAAAGATACGGCTGGGAGTACTTTCTGACCGCGGTGTCCGCCAGAAGGTCCTTACTGAGCAAAAGGGTATCCAGGAAACCAGAGAACGTCTTCTCGAATGTATCCAAGAGCGAGAACTCTTTCAGTGCCCTGACCAGCACTGGGGCATCGAAACGGGCTGCGTTGTGAGCGACGAGTAAGGGCTTGTTGAAAGTTCTTAAGAAGGTAATGAAGGAAACCAGGGCTTCTCTGAGGAGGACAGTGTCCACGGTTCGCCCATGAAGTAGAAGCGTCCCCTCACTCATGGTGAAACCTGTCACCTTGGAAGCTCCTTCCGTCATGCTGCAGCGCGGGACTGTGTACTTGTTGAAGAATGTCTCCCCGCAGATCGCCGACAGTTGGACAATGTCACAGACCGACACATCTGCACAGGAAACTTTGTTTGCCTCTGGCACATGATAGCAATACAATTTCCCAAACACATTTTAAATGTGATTATATAAGTAGCCACCACGCTTCAAAAATAAACATTTTATGTGGGCATATTTATGTGGGCTACATATTTTTATTTTTTATTTTTTTTACAATGGGTTAATTATATTTAATTTTATTATGAAATAACGCTAAATAAAAGCTTCCGTGTACATTTTATAGATCATTGAAAAACGGGCTGAATGGCACATGTGGCAGAGATTGAAGGGGGGGGGATTGCCCTTAAATTTAAATTGTCCCAGTAGTTCTGATTACAGATAACCAGGCTTCACTGGGGTAACTCTGATTACTCCTGATTTACCGTTTTACATATTCTTACTTGGTTGTCACTAGAATTTAGGCTATTAACCCAGAACAATGTCATATATTGACGTTAGTATTAATTCAGACATATTGCGCAACTAATCTGTAATTCAAGGTGTTTTGGAGTAACTAGTAAATTATTGAAACTTTTAAATGAACTGTTATTTTTCTGACGATTTTCCTGACGAGTATTTATTGAATTATCATCTAATTTGGAACACACGGTATGGTTGCTGATTATTAACACTTTCACCGATTGCATAATACAGAGGCTTTTAAACAAGGGCATTTGACTATTAGTCGCATTATAGTCGTATTATATTTTCCTTGAACATAGCCAGTCCTAAAACACACTATAACTTGATTTCTATATAATATCATTTACCCAGCTAAAAAAAGTAGTCAGTAGTTGTTACTAGCAAACTCAAATGAACACATTTGTAAAATACCTAATCCCGTGGTCTCCAAATCGAAAAACACCAAAGCTCTCTGGCCCTTAAACAGAAGAAAATATAATCACATACAAAAAGCATATCAAACACGAATAGGTTTACTTGTCTTTAGTACTGCCAAATCAAATCTTTAAAAGTTTATTTTTTAAATGTAATACAACATTTATTTGAATACAAATTACGTAAACTCCTTAAAAGCTTAAACCCGATAATTTTCTCTTACACAATAAAAGGAAAGCCTAGAGAAAACGTCTTACCGTGGAGGACTGCATGTTTAAGTCAAATTAAAAGTAGATGTGCCAAGTTTGATCGTTCACTCTCAATGCCGTTTGTCAACAGAGCATTTGTTTTGTTAAGGCGGTCGTAAGCGCATGAGCGAAATAAAGAGAGTTATTTCCTGTAAATAGGTGTCAGATTCTGTTTTCCGAACTCTGAAAAAGTAGGTTTCTCTTTTACCGGTTTCGTTTTAACCAGACACGAAATGTTTAATCTTCCAGAGTTCTTTTATTTTTATTTTTTTTAACCATTGTATTTTGGTATATGAACATACTACAATAAAAAAGACAAAAGAACAAAAATATGCAAGCCCGAAGAACCTTCGATTTTATTCCTATTGTTTGTTATAGAATAACCTAGAATACCCATCGGGGGAAAAATAGGTCTTCATAAACGCTGACGAAATTCAGTCAAATATTTCTGGTTCTCTGGTTACTTTATTGTTACCTGATATTATTAAGCTAAGGTATGATGATATAAACAAATCTTTACAGAAATTGGTCTTTATCCATATGACTGTATGAATACTATGAAGTAGAGCAAAACTCATTGCAAAATTCACAAGTTGGACTTGCGATATCTTACAGAAAGCATGGCTATTTACAATAATGGACAATATAGTGTTGTTCACAGGATAATGATTCCTTTTACAATATGTACTGAACATTTTTTGTAATGTAAGTTTTCAGTTATCATTACATTCAGTTCTACAGTTTGCCTAGGGCTAGAGAGAAAGGAGGTGCCAGACCAGTTTTGACAGGTTTTTGCAGGTACGCATTGGTCACCCAACCCTTTTAGGCAGCAGGATGTATGAGAAATGTTACTGTCAGTAACAATGGGCCAAACACATTTTGTTTTACTTGACTTGACAGAATCTTTCCATGTTCCTCAATATCCTTGTAAGATCCTTGTTTTTTTAATCCACCGATTACTAAATTTTGCTTTCCTAATACGTTGACAAACGTAAAGAGCTGTAACATTAAGATAAGATTATGTTCCAGTTTTTAAGAGTTGTGTCTTGCTAAATAGTAATTTGTTTTTCATCTAACAGTGAGAAAATGTTTTTTGTTGCATTGTGTAGAATATGGAACTATGTAACTGGAATGAATCAGCATTTTAAAACTAAAAAAAGCATGGGGTTTTCAAAAACCGGAATAAAATTGTTGAGTGGCAATTCTGGTGCATTTATTAAAACCTCATCTCTTACAACAATAAATACAGTTTTAACAAGAGTTAAATTTTAGGGGACGCTTGTGATTATTGCTTTTTATTCACCTGCAGAATTTACACTTCAAACCTTGCTTTCCACAAGTAATTAGTCACCTGTTAAACTTACAAAAACTTTTTTTTTTATTTGAATGGTTTTTAGTGATTTCCTGGCTGTTGAATTGCTGATACCAAAAAAGGAGCTAAACTAGTCTCCATTGTACAGAGCCCCACTTTCCTCAGTTTTCTTTCCCTACACAGGCTGTTTCAAAACAGTTTAACAGTGCATGTCAGCTGCTTACACCACAATAAAAAAGTCAGACCCCTGAGGATGCCAAGTTTGCAGAGAAACAGGATACAAGTGTTCTGAGGTTTCTCCAGAAACACTTAATACACCGTTGATAAATAAATAATTGGCATAAACAATTAAACAGTTTTTATAAGCAAAGTCTTTATTGCTATGAATAGTGCATGACTAAAATGAATGGGTTTGAAAGCAATATCCAAAAAACAATATAGTATACAAAGTATGAAACATGCAGACACAATAATTAAATTATTTTTCAGTAATGTCTGAATAGGTGGCCCCCCGGGTCAAATGTCCATTATCCAAAAACATTTAGTATTCTGTCGGCGTTTTCATCATGATTTTTTTGTTAGTATCGTCTTCTAAAATTCAAGTTGGTGCTGCATTCTTCAATATTTATCAAGCCAATTATCTAGGAAAAAAGTTTACCAGAGAGATTTTCAGCAGAAAAAGGGTTTCCATTAATGTGGTGCACAATAACATCAAGCTATGCATAAGAACCTTGCCAAATTGGGGAGAAAAAACAAAAAACCTTTATTATATAAATTAAAATCAATATACTATGTAGCAACTGGATCCATGCCATGGCTGCCAAACATTAATAATTTTAATCACACCGCAAATGTACTTGCTGAGAGTTAGTAGGTAGAGTACATTAAGCACAGAAACTCAAACTCAGAATGCGCCTGTAAGTGTCTCAACAAGAAATATGTGTGGGCTTCACAGTTACAAGTATCCCAACATTTTCCCAGCATGATTGTCAGAGGCTTCAGTAGTTTTATGGGGTGTTTTTTGTGGAGTTCTAGCTTTCACTGTTTCACATGATCCAATTGAGGGCCCTTTCTGGCTGTCAGGGGTTGTTTCACTTGGGCTGCAAAAGAGGCCAGAGTAAAGCTGTGCCTGGCAGCTTGCTCTACCGTCGGCCTTAGGGCATGGTAAAGCTTCTGAAGGGCCTTGACATCCTCCAGAGCATCATGTGCTGAATAGTAGAGTCCCAGGATGCTCCCCACCAGGCTGTCCTGTCGATAGCTTCGGAGGCTACTGCTCTTCAGGAGGTCTCGAGCCAGGGGAAGAGAATCCAAGAAGCCAGATACGACCTGCTGAAACTCAGACCACAGCTGGAATTCCTCAAGAATCCTGTCCAAGACGCGGCAGTCGAACCTCCGGATGTTGTGGCCAATGAGGAGGGGTCGGTCAAGCATTCGCAGAAAGGCAATGAATGCCGTTAGTGCCTCCTGGTGAGTGCTGGTGGGGACAGGCCGCTGATTCTTGTACAAACAATGTCTCCTTACCCTCAGCCCTGTGACTGCAGATGCCCTGCTCTGCATCCTGCAGCGAGGGACCATATAAAGGTTGAAGCTGTGGCCTCCGCAGACTGCCGCCAGTTGCACAATGTCACAGTTTGGACCTGTACCCAAAAACAACGACTATTCAGTAGCCATTTCAGGTCTTCTCCAGCCACCATAATTTGAATATTTAGGCAAGGCAAACGGTCTCTTAACACCTAGGATTCGTATAAATAACCAAAATACTTTAATAAAGTATGCCTGTTAATTTAAATATGATACATTCATAAATATCGGCGCCGTTAACTTAATTATTTATTACAACAATAAAATCGGTACCAAGTCCTGTGGTCTCCAAATCAAAAAACACCGAACTGCAGGGCGTTTCACTGAGGTCAGATGATTTCTTAGAAACCGTGTAGAGGTCCATGTAACTTCTGTAAATGATCGAACATGTGCTTTATTGTCTTCGTTGTACTCTCGACCAAATCTTCGGTTAATGCTGTCATTTAAGACACAAAACAAAACCATCGCACAACTTTCAAGCATTATCCCGAACTCCATGTCAAATCAAACTTACCCGTAATTTGCTATCAACAAAGATTAGGATAAAACGTTGTCATGGGGTACAGATGGCTAATTCTACTAAAAATTATATCGCGATATGAATTCAAATGTTCACTGGATTGAAATATTTAGCTCCACTGTCTACCAGTACAATGTTTCTTCCAGACAAATTCTTTCTTCGAATGGCCAACCAAGGCATAACCATGGGAATATTTCTGGATTTTGGGAAAACCACATGACTTATCTGTAACATGCAACACTTTTGCAAACACGTATAGGAATACTGAACATATTATGTCAGTTACAGAAGGTTTAACCCCGTTTTAGTCATAAAACTGATTCTTGTTGCAGCGAACAATGTTGAGATTTAAACCGTCTACACATCGTCGGCAACAAGTGTCAAAATGAGCCTTTGTTTACTCCGTTTGTTGTGTGGTCTCATTGGTTCCCGCAATTTCATCACATTTGCCAGCTCCCTACAACTTCTATATGGACCACCACCATTTAATAGGTTCTGAGGTTGACCAGTAAACTGTTACGAGGAACGCTGAATTAAATTAGGGTTAAACAGAGCCGTTGAAAAAGAGCAGCGACACGCTTTGATCTCGCCTCCAAGCGGTCATGTGGTTCATGTATCTCTCAATAGTTCCAAACAAATCCGAGCGGTTTCAATGGGTTTAAACGGGACCGAGATCATTAGAGATTGCTCCAATAACGTAGAACAAATTTACAGTATATATGCACTGACAATATTTTTCTCAAGAATTGAGTTTGGAACTCAGAAACACTGGGCTGGCTTTGTCTATTGGCATTCAGTAGTCTTACCTAAAGAGGTTAAAACTTCTGCGACACTGTTTCTGAGTTTGAGTTTCAGACCAGAGCTGCGTGACAACGCTGCGAGAAATCACGTGAGTCGCAAACTCGCAACGGTGTGGGCAGATTTCTGTAAACTGGGTGCGAAAAAACCTCAGCTCTGAAAGAAGAGTCTGCAATACCAGTACAACTGTAATGTAATACAATATTCGCCCTTTCGAACCTCAATTTTCAGCGTTTCAAAACTTCTTTCTCCAGCATACGCACAGATCACCGTTTAGAAGGTTTCAAACCAGGAAAACAAACTAATACATCATAAGATTCGCCCTTTCGAAAAAGAAGTTTCAACGTTTCAAAATCTTTTTGCCAACATACGCGCACCAGTTTTCAGATCACCATTTACAGGGTTTCAAACCTGGAAAACAAACTAATACACCAGGAGAACAGTGACAGATTTGAAACTCGGAAAATTTGTTTGCGCAACACCGTAAAAAGAGTGCCGCAGTTGCGAAGAAGGAAAACTCAAATACCAAAATAATGTTTGCTGAGATTTAAAAAAAAAAAAAAAGCTTATCAAAACACCATGCAAGCCTTCAAAACTTTGTTTTAATCTTGCAAAACTAATTTTTTTGTTAGTCGTCAAAATTCCAAGCACTGAGTTTCAACCTTTCAATGTTTTTTTTCAGTTTCGAAACATAGCATGATATTCATCCCATAGCTCTGGGGTTGACTGAATCCGGCTAAACCTATTAAAGGATGGTCGTCCATTTAGAAATCAATGTTAGCCAGTTTCCCATATTAACCACATTCATTCCAATAGAAAAGACTGGGCTTGACTGAGGGGTCAAGAAATCATCAAATTAGTATATTGAATAAAATTAAATTTAAAGTTGAACATGCTTCAGGAAAGAAATTGCATATGAAAATATAAATTAGATTTTATTAGCAATTTATACAGTTAATACCAATTGATTTTAAAATACATTTCAGCAATTAATTGTACTTTGGATTAACAGTGTTGATTTTGCAATACCAACAATACCCTAAAAGGCATTTTGGGACTTTAACAAAATATTAACTGTAAATGTCAACTATGTGACTGCGAAAGCGTTTTAAAACTGTTAGTAAAATGATACGAACATTTTAAGGAAACATGCAGTGTTGGCTATGCAGGTAACTTTTCACGCAAAGCTTCTTTGGTTAGGACTCAAACTTAAACTCTTCAAGTTTTTCTTAGCTTTTGCTGAAGTCACAAAGGTGGATAATGAAGCTGCTTTAGAGTCGACACATGTTTGCTAACGAGACGGCGGTCTGGGCGCCAGATATTGTACATCTCCTGAAGTGCTCGGACATCCTCAAGCGCGTTGTGAGCGTCGTAAGACTTTTTTAGAAAGAAGCTGTAAAGATACGGCTGGGAGTACTTTCTGACCGCGGTGTCCGCCAGAAGGTCCTTACTGAGCAAAAGGGTATCCAGGAAACCAGAGAACGTCTTCTCGAATGTATCCAAGAGCGAGAACTCTTTCAGTGCCCTGACCAGCACTGGGGCATCGAAACGGGCTGCGTTGTGAGCGACGAGTAAGGGCTTGTTGAAAGTTCTTAAGAAGGTAATGAAGGAAACCAGGGCTTCTCTGAGGAGGACAGTGTCCACGGTTCGCCCATGAAGTAGAAGCGTCCCCTCACTCATGGTGAAACCTGTCACCTTGGAAGCTCCTTCCGTCATGCTGCAGCGCGGGACTGTGTACTTGTTGAAGAATGTCTCCCCGCAGATCGCCGACAGTTGGACAATGTCACAGACCGACACATCTGCACAGGAAACTTTGTTTGCCTCTGGCACATGATAGCAATACAATTTCCCAAACACATTTTAAATGTGATTATATAAGTAGCCACCACGCTTCAAAAATAAACATTTTATGTGGGCATATTTATGTGGGCTACATATTTTTATTTTTTATTTTTTTTACAATGGGTTAATTATATTTAATTTTATTATGAAATAACGCTAAATAAAAGCTTCCGTGTACATTTTATAGATCATTGAAAAACGGGCTGAATGGCACATGTGGCAGAGATTGAAGGGGGGGGGATTGCCCTTAAATTTAAATTGTCCCAGTAGTTCTGATTACAGATAACCAGGCTTCACTGGGGTAACTCTGATTACTCCTGATTTACCGTTTTACATATTCTTACTTGGTTGTCACTAGAATTTAGGCTATTAACCCAGAACAATGTCATATATTGACGTTAGTATTAATTCAGACATATTGCGCAACTAATCTGTAATTCAAGGTGTTTTGGAGTAACTAGTAAATTATTGAAACTTTTAAATGAACTGTTATTTTTCTGACGATTTTCCTGACGAGTATTTATTGAATTATCATCTAATTTGGAACACACGGTATGGTTGCTGATTATTAACACTTTCACCGATTGCATAATACAGAGGCTTTTAAACAAGGGCATTTGACTATTAGTCGCATTATAGTCGTATTATATTTTCCTTGAACATAGCCAGTCCTAAAACACACTATAACTTGATTTCTATATAATATCATTTACCCAGCTAAAAAAAGTAGTCAGTAGTTGTTACTAGCAAACTCAAATGAACACATTTGTAAAATACCTAATCCCGTGGTCTCCAAATCGAAAAACACCAAAGCTCTCTGGCCCTTAAACAGAAGAAAATATAATCACATACAAAAAGCATATCAAACACGAATAGGTTTACTTGTCTTTAGTACTGCCAAATCAAATCTTTAAAAGTTTATTTTTTAAATGTAATACAACATTTATTTGAATACAAATTACGTAAACTCCTTAAAAGCTTAAACCCGATAATTTTCTCTTACACAATAAAAGGAAAGCCTAGAGAAAACGTCTTACCGTGGAGGACTGCATGTTTAAGTCAAATTAAAAGTAGATGTGCCAAGTTTGATCGTTCACTCTCAATGCCGTTTGTCAACAGAGCATTTGTTTTGTTAAGGCGGTCGTAAGCGCATGAGCGAAATAAAGAGAGTTATTTCCTGTAAATAGGTGTCAGATTCTGTTTTCCGAACTCTGAAAAAGTAGGTTTCTCTTTTACCGGTTTCGTTTTAACCAGACACGAAATGTTTAATCTTCCAGAGTTCTTTTATTTTTATTTTTTTTAACCATTGTATTTTGGTATATGAACATACTACAATAAAAAAGACAAAAGAACAAAAATATGCAAGCCCGAAGAACCTTCGATTTTATTCCTATTGTTTGTTATAGAATAACCTAGAATACCCATCGGGGGAAAAATAGGTCTTCATAAACGCTGACGAAATTCAGTCAAATATTTCTGGTTCTCTGGTTACTTTATTGTTACCTGATATTATTAAGCTAAGGTATGATGATATAAACAAATCTTTACAGAAATTGGTCTTTATCCATATGACTGTATGAATACTATGAAGTAGAGCAAAACTCATTGCAAAATTCACAAGTTGGACTTGCGATATCTTACAGAAAGCATGGCTATTTACAATAATGGACAATATAGTGTTGTTCACAGGATAATGATTCCTTTTACAATATGTACTGAACATTTTTTGTAATGTAAGTTTTCAGTTATCATTACATTCAGTTCTACAGTTTGCCTAGGGCTAGAGAGAAAGGAGGTGCCAGACCAGTTTTGACAGGTTTTTGCAGGTACGCATTGGTCACCCAACCCTTTTAGGCAGCAGGATGTATGAGAAATGTTACTGTCAGTAACAATGGGCCAAACACATTTTGTTTTACTTGACTTAACATAGCGCAGACAAAAAAAAATAAAAATGTACATGCAATAAATCACGGAATGTCCAGATGAACGGAGCCAGTTAACTTTGTTTTACTTTGTACTTTCTGGTTGCATACAGAACAGCTCACCCAACAGGTGTATCACACTCCACCAGTCCGTATCGCGAGCTCCCTCCTCACGTCAAGCTGGTCTTACTGTCGAAGCTGCAGTATACAACACTGTCGTGCATATTACATTGTAACCAATACTATGACATCTCCCTTTTAGTTTTAGTTCCCCCCTTGTAAAGTAAACATATGTATATAACATTATGTTGAATAATCCCGTAAACAACAATGTTATCATATACCAATCTGCAAGAACACAGTTAAACCTCCAACAGAGCCATTCACTTCTAGCATCAATAACTAATCAACATTCAGATCAGAATTTCACAGTGTGTTACATTCTGGAACTCTTTTGACATTTAACAATTCACACCATCTTCTTCCCTCAAATTTCCCCTTTCCCAAAGGCCATAAGAACAAGCGCTCACAAGTCCAATTTAACAACTGGTTTAATGATCTGTCCAGACTTGTCTGGTGACAGTTTTCCAGCACCAGCGTGTGTGCTGACACAGTGGCTGTGTGAATCAGTCCCAAGCCCAACAGTGTTGTCTAGCTCTTGACTGGAGTCCTAGCGAACGGGTTCTTTAAGTCTCTCGAACGCTGTGTGTTGCGCTGGCCCCCAGGTCCATGCTGTCCTGGATCTTAACAACTCATATAGTGGCTGGCCCACTGTGGACAAGTTCAGATAGTATTTACCTAGATAGATTTATCTTTGGTGCTCTATAGACCGGGTCACCCACAATACCAACCCCTATCAACCTACGGGTGTCAGGGAACCGCAGTGAGGATATCAAATTCTTGCTTATTAAGTCACTGCAGGTTCCCGTGGTATTGGGATTCTCTTGGCTCCAGCGACACAATCCCGTCATTGACTGGATTGCGGACGCCATCATGTGCATCATGCTCACAACACCCTCCCCTGCTCTGCCATAGGGCTCTCGGTGTTTGAATGTTCCCTGGGTTATCAGCCCCCGCTCTTCCTGGAGCAAGATGAAGAGGTCCTCATACCCTTGGCCCAGCTGCTCATCCTCCGCTATCGCCGTACCTGGAAGAGAGTCCAGTCGGCTCTTCTCAAGACCGCCTCCAGGTATCGGCATCAAGCAGACCGCCACTGGACCCCGGCATCGTCTCGAGCAGAGGGTATGCCTCTCCACTCGAGATCTTCCCCTCCGGATGGAGTCCCACAAACTTTCCCATTTTATCAGCCCTGCACCCTCCGTATACACTCCTCTTTTAATATGCTTTCAAATTAAACCTGTGTCTCACAGCCCCTTGGCTCCTGTTTCCAGGTCCACTCCTCTTCTCCGTATCATCGACGGCCAACCGACGTAAATGGTGGGGCGTCTCGTGAAGGTTCGACCGCCGGGCAGGGGATTCCAGTACCTGGTTGACCAGGAGGGTTATGGCCTGAGGAGAGGTGTTGGGTCCCCGTTAGGGACATCCTGGACCCAGGCCCCATTGCTGAGTTCCATTGCCGGCACCCCGATCAACCAACTACGCGCCTGGGTAGGCTGCCAGATGGCGCCTCTGGAGGGGGATGTCTATTGTTACAACCTGATCAGTTTTCACCTGTCTCAGTGTTTGATCCTTGTGTGTATGGTAATTGACATTGATTAGCCCATTGCTGTCTGTAATCCTAAAACTGTTTTATGGTTGCACCTAATCCGGGTTTAATCTTAGTTTGTTCTATGGTATTTATACCAGTGTTCTCTGTTTGTCCTCTGGTCTAGTCAAGCTTACCAGTGGTTTTGACCATTCTGCCTGCCTTGACCCTGACCCTGCCTGCCGTTTTGTACCTTTTGGATTCTGCCCTGGATTACTGACTTCTACCTGTTGTTGCCCCTGATTTGTATCTGGCAGTTGGTTGTGTTGGTGTTTTTTTACTGTTTACTGCCCTTTATAGTATTTATTTTATATTTAGAAACTTTTCATTTCATTATTTTTGAAAGCATTTACAGAATTTCCAAAGAATTTTGCCAAAGACTTCTGCACCGTAGTGTACACAGGAAGCGTTCTACCACAGAGATTTATTGTTTACTGTGTTGGTGCCCTGTAGGTCTGACAGTGGGGTCTGGCAGCTCTTCCGGGTGACATACACACACACACTGGACACACACACACACACACACACACACCGGTCGACTGTTCCAGGAATACAATCTGCTTCAATTCGATTTTTTATTTTAATTTTATGGAACAAACCACAACCACCACCAAAGTTTTAATTTTGATTTTAAGTGACTAAATATAAATATAAACCGTGGAGTAAAGATTGTGCCAATGTATCTACAACAAACTTTTATGCGAAGACAAAATTCAAAATGTTCCCACCAGGAAGTGACGTGCACCCCAATGATACTCACCTGATACTCACCAATAATGCCAAGAAAAATGTATACACAGTGCAAAGGAATGTAGTGCTGAGAGATAGGTTATGTTAAATAAATATAATTATAATTTATAATTTACTGAGATGAGTATTGCATGTAGTTATTGCACAATGGGGCAGTTTTAACTGTTCATGAGATGTATAGCCTGAGCCTGTTCTTGTGTCTGACAGTTCTGATGCTCAGAGCTCTGCAGCGCCGGGCAGAAGGCAACAGATTAAAAAGGTAGTGGGCTGGGTGAGTGGGGTCCACAGTGATTTTTCCAGCCCCTTTTCTCACTCTGGAAGTGTACAGTTTTGGAAAAGAGGCAACCAATAATCTGCTCAGCAGCCTAAACTGACCTTTGCAGTCTTCTGATGTCTGATTTTGTAGCTGAACCAAACCAGACAGTTATTGAAGTGCAGAGGACAGACTCAATGACTGCTGAGTAGAACTGGAATAGCAGCGCCTGTGGCAGGTTGAACTTCCCCAACTGGCGAAGGAAGTACAACCTCTGCTGGGTTTTTTTCACAATAGAGTTTATGTGGGTCTCCCACTTCAGGTCCTGTGAGATGGTAGTGCCCAGGAACCTGAATGACTCCACTGCTGCCCCGATGCTGTTTAGAATGGTGAGCGGGGTCAATGTTGGGGTGTTCCTCCTAAAGTCCCCAATCATCTCCATTGTTTTGAGCGTATTCAGCTCCAGGTTGTTTTGACTGCACCAGACAGCCAGCTGTTCAACCTCCCTTCTGTATGCAGACTCATCGTCAGCCTGGATGAGGGAGGCCGATGACAGTAGTGTCATCTGCGAACGTCAGGAGCTTGACAGGGGGGTCCATGGCGGTGCAGTCATTTGTATATGGGGAGAAGAGTAGTAGGGAGAGCACACATCTCTGGGGGGCGCCAGTGCTGATTGTACAGGTGCTGGAAGTGAATTTTCCCTGTCTCACTAGCTGCTGCCTATCTGCCTATCCTAGCTGGTGATCCACTGACAGATAGACATGGGAACAGAGAGCTGGGTTATTTTTGTTGATTCCCTACAGTTTTGGGGGATGGTTGTCTTGAAGTTAGTAATGTCTTTCAGGCCTCTCCACACTGATGAAGGGTCGTTTGCTGAAAACTTGTTTTTCAGTTTCTCAGAGTAGCTTCTTTTAGCCACTTTGATTTCCTTAGTCAGTGTGTTTTTGGCCTGATTATACAAAATTTTGTCCTCACTTTTGTAAGCATCCTCTTTGGCATGACACAGCTGTCTGAGTTTTTCTGTAAACCATGGTTTGTCATTGTTGAATGTTAAATAAGTCCTAGTAGGAATGCACATTTCCTCACAGAAACTGATATATAATGTTACAGTATCTGTGGCCTCGTCCAGATTGGTGTTTGCAGCTTCAAAAAACACTTCAAGCAGTGCAGTCAAAGCAGGCTTGTAGTTCCTGCTCTGCTTCATTGGGCCATCTTTTTACAGTCCTTACTGGTTTAGCTGAAGTATCAATCAATCAATCAATTTATTTTTATAAAGCGCTTGTTTCCATGTCACAAAGATGCTTTACATACAGAGAAATACAATATGTCCCAGGCCTGACCCCCCAAAAGCATGCCAGTGGCAACAGTGGCAAGGAAAAACTCCCTAGGCTGGCAGGAAGAAACCTTGAGAGGAGCCCGGCTTAATGGGGGAGCCCATCCTCTGTTGGCCGGCACAAGGAGCTGTATTAAACCATCTAATGTCCATATTGTTTGATACTCTCCAGTTGAGGAGTTCCAAGATATTGTAATATCCGTAGGAGAGCATTGGGGGCCAAGATGGCTGGAGTCCAGTCTAATGGTCCAGTGGTTGCTGTGGTGAAAGTGATGCAGTCCTGCAGGATGCATCATGTGATTGCTCAAAAGAGACAGATAGCACATTGATAATCAATATCTAACCGGAAACAAATCCGATGAGTCTTCCCCACTTTTAACGAACTGAAGTAATTTATCAAATATGACCTCAACCAAGATAGAGCAGTCCCTTTTATGCCTACGTGGGTATCTTTTTAAGTCTTTTTAAGAGGATATGGTGATCAATAGTATCAAATGCAGCACTTAAATCAAGCAGTACAGACAACAAGTTATTATCAGATGCCATTAGAATATAATTTACAACCCTAATAAATACTGTTTCAGTACTATGCCCTGTTCAAAAACCCCCCAAAAAAGAAATGTTTCTAGCATATTATTAGAGTTTAGAAATTCAATAACTGCTGGGCTACTACTTTTTCCAATATTTTAGACAAAAATGGCAAATTAGATACTGGCCTAAAGTTCTTAAAAATATATGGATCTAAATTTGGTTTCTTTGGTTGGTTTAATTACCACTACTTCTGAGAGACTCAAGGGCATATCCTGGTACTAAAGATGCATTAACAATGTTTAACATTGGTTTTGACGTTACTGAAAGAAGATCTTTCACTAACTTTGTTGGTATTGGGTCAAGGAAACAAGGACCAGGTCCTCTGTAAGACAAGTACTTCAAAACTTTTGTCTGCTAAGCAAAACTCCCTATGAAAAATTGGGGCAACACCACCACCACGACCAGACTCACAAGGTATTTGGCAGCTGGAGAAACCATCTGGAGAGGGCCATGTATTCCTCTGGTTTTAGCCAAGTTTCAGACAGATATAAGATGTTAAATTTATTGTCCATTATTACTTCACTCACAAGACAGGCCTTTGAGTTTAAACATCTAACATTTAGTAAACCAATTCTTAATTTGGTTTCATATTATTTATCGTTTAGAGAAACAGGATTACTACAGTGGATATTGATGAGATTTTTATAACAAACATTTCTGTATATTAATGACTTTCTTTTAACATGGCAAGGAAAAGACACAGTCTTAATAATGTTTCTAATCTCAGTGTCTTTCCTAATCACGGATTCGGAGAAGCAGTCAGGCATCAGTGTAAGACCAAACAGTGCCTGTTTCCTGGCTGGAGCCAATATCTGTCAACTAGAGCTATTATTTAGGCTATTTGCTATGTTTTTTGATAATAGAAGAGAACCTCTCAAGCACGGGTGGAGTCCGTCTCTCTTCACAACGCCAGGCTTTCCACACATAGAATTCCAATTATTTATAAAAGCTACATCGTTTGACGCACACCAGTCAGCCAGTCAGCGATTTAGTGATGAGAGTCCGCTGTACATCTCATCCCCTCTAAAAGTGGGAGTGGGACCAGAGTAAATTACAGTCTGACTCAGACGTTTTGCTGTCTTACATACCGATACAATTTTATGTTTCAGGACTTCGGACTGTCTCAATCGGATGTCGTTAACGCCGGCATATATAACGATTTTAGAGAATTTACGTTTAGCTTTTGCTGGCGTTTTTGATTTGACTCGATATCAGACACTCTGGCACCCGAAAGACAATTTACTATGTTCGCTGGTGACTCTAGACGCATTTCTCTAACAACGGAGTCACCAATCACAAGCACCTTTTCAGTAAGTATGTTACTGAGTGGGGAGAATTTATTAGATAACCGAATTGGTTGCTGGTGTTGCATCGTAGGATTTCTGGAACTATGCTTCCTCCGAACCGTAATGAAATCCTGCTGCTCAGATTGAGCTTTAATCCTAGGAGATAACCTTTCTGACCGCCTATCTGATCCACCCGGGGCAGGAACAAACGAGTCTATAAAATTATCATCCTCTCTAATAATCTACATAATTGAAATGCACGTTCCTAAATGTTTAGCATTATACAGCAACGCAAGCACAATGAGATGAACCATCCAATCAAATCACATACAACAAGCAGCAAAGGTCATCATCACATACTTAAATGAAAATATGATTTCATAGTTTAATTTTGATACATGCAAATCAGTCCAAATGTCTTCATATATACAGTGGCAAGAAAAAGTATGTGAACCTTTTGGAATTTCATGGTTTTCTGCATAAATTTGTCATAAAATGTG
>JAOYSI010000017.1:1677580-1713482 GCA_025775065.1 Hiodon alosoides | reverse complement strand
CACCCCGCTCCTACCACAGCTCCTAACCGCCAATGTTACCACCGCTCCTACTACAGCTCTTCACCACCGCTCCTCACAACTGCTCCTCACCCCGCTCCTAACACAGCTCCTAACCGCCAATGTTACCACAGCTCCTACCACAGCTCTTCACCACCGCTCCTAACACAGCTCCTACCACAGCTCTTCACCACCGCTCCTAACACAGCTCCTCGCCACAGCTCTTCACCACCGCTCCTCACCACAGCGCCTCACCACAGCGCCTCACCACAGCTCCTCACCACTGCTCCTACCACAGCTCTTCACCACCGCTCCTAACACAGCTCCTCACCACAGCTTCTCACCACTACTCCTACCACAGCTCCTAACCGCCAATGTTACCACAGCTCCTACTACAGCCCTTCACCACCGCTCCTTACCACAGCGCCTCACCACAGCTCCTCACCACTGCTCCTACCACAGCTCTTCACCATTGCTCCTAACACAGCTCCTAACTGCCAATGTTACCACAGCTCCTACTACAGCTCCTCACCACCGCTCCTAAAACAGTTCTTCACCACAGCTCTTCA
The DNA here is from genome assembly GCA_025775065.1 of Hiodon alosoides. Lineage (NCBI taxonomy): Eukaryota > Metazoa > Chordata > Actinopteri > Hiodontiformes > Hiodontidae > Hiodon > Hiodon alosoides. Next base: position 1,712,916 of record JAOYSI010000017.1, on the reverse strand, counting down.
CCACTGCTCTTCACCACTGCTCCTCACCACAGCTCTTCACCACCGCTCCTCACCACCACTCCTGCTACAGCTCCTCACCCCGCTCCTACCACAGCTACTAACTGCCAATGTTACCACAGCTCCTACTACAGCTCTTCACCACTGCTCCTACCACAGCTCCTCACCACCGCTCCTGCTACAGCTCCTCACCCCGCTCCTACCACAGCTCCTAACCGGCAATGTTACCACAGCTCCTCACCACCGCTCCTAACACAGCTCCTCACCACAGCTCTTCACCACCGCTCCTGCTACAGCTCCTCACCTCGCACCTACCATAGCTCCTAACCACCAATGTTACCACAGTTCCTACTACAGCTCCTCACCACAGCTCCTACCACAGCTCCTCACCGCCAATGTTACCCCAGCTCCTCACCGCCGGTGCTACTACAGTAAAGGGCACATTAGCGTTCCTTGTCTTTTTGTGTCTCATTTTCCTACCAGACACTTATCCAGGGACACAAGGAGAGTGTATTGAATGTGTCTGTTATCTTTAATTCAGAAGGGAACTGACAAGACATTTAGACTCAGGTATCTTTTTCCACCAGTTATTACTGTGTGTATTCACTTCTCTTTTTATAGGGCTTATCTAACGCTGACAGTTACAGCTCCACTCGAGAGCTCTGTCACACAGCTAATGGAAAGAAACTGCTTTGCCTTGTGGTTCACAAAACTCCAAATGCCTTCCTGGAAATCAAACATGGCCCAATGCAGTTCTTTTTGACCAAATATACAGTTTGTTTTTTAGGATGAAATCAGCATCGGCCTCAGCTATGGTGCTCAGAGATGACTGCTAAATATTGCCACGTTAAATGTTATTGAATGCAACAGGACAATTCTGTCAGAAGTTCTAAAATAATGAATAATGAGGTCAATGTGCAAATGAGAAATTCTCATGTGTCTCATCTACAGACCTTTATGTATTGTGCCAAGGAATGTTTTAGTTTTGAACCTTATTATGAGGAGAGAAGGAGAAATGACTAACCTTGCTGCTAGTGATATAGTTCTGCTTGTGGTAATCCAAAAGCTAAATTAATACCCGGACACTGAAAAAAAGCCTGTGCTAACTACGTCATCGTTCTACCATTGTGTCTAATCGTCGTGTCTGATCATCGCATTCGATCAGTGTGTCTGATCATCATGTCTGATCAGTGTGCTTGATCAGTGTGCTTGATCAGTGTGCTTGATCAGTGTGCTTGATCAGTGTGTTTACTTGTGCACAGGAAACACAGGTTAGAAGTCGTCACTGTTGAATACGGAGAGATAAAATAGTGCTGCTAGGTATATTATTTGCATTTTTTTATTGATACTTAGCTGGCTAAGCAGGCTAAAATTGTATGTTTGCACAAATGTAGATGTAAAGCAGCAAGATCTTGTGGGATGGAGGATGTAATGCAGAATCCTAGTATACACAGCTCCTCACCGCCGCTGCCGAAATTTAAAATTTAAAGAATGTGCAGGGGGTGTCTCACTGTGATTGGTGGATCCAGGCCAGGGATCGTGTGAGGCGCGGTTGCCCATGTAAAACATTACCTGCTGATGTCAGGCCTTGATGGTGTAACTTTCAGAGAGAGCTTCCTGCCCAAATCGCACAGTGTGGCAATTCCATCCACGGGTCCCTTCTTAATTTCACAAAAAACGCTGGATAATGTTGAGCTCCATTTCTGTTCCCCCCTGGTGTGCGACAGCAAGGTAGGCACCCTGGGCTGTCTGTATGCAACCACTGACACCATTACCTGCTACAAACGACTATATCGCACACTACCCAGTGCCCATACTGCAGTTACAGTATATCAGTTATTGGGAATGCTAAAGCAAAGACAAGCCCTACAGTGACAGCTATTCCACATAAAACAGCTGCTATTAGTTCTTGTGTAGCTACTGTCACTAAACTAAAATTACTAACGACACAAGTCATAATCATCATCATCGTGATATGCTAATAAAATGATATACAATTACAATCTGAAATAAGAATTTCAATATCAAAATATACCATGGAACCTCCCACCAACTGGTGAAAAATGCAATTACCATTTCTTGGATCTTATTCTTTGAGAATAAGAATCAGTTTTATGTATTCAGGTTTCTTAAACTAGACAGTTATCTCTGTTCCTTAGTTCGTCAGATATAATAAGTGCTTGAGGCTTATACACAGGGTGTGGGGTGGATGGGGAGTGTGTGTAGAAGCAGGGCAGCACTCCCACAGAACTGCTACCCTCTTCCTGGTTGTGGCTGGGTAAGTGCTGCGTGTGAGCACACCAAATGAAGAGACTTTTATGGACTGAGTGGTCAATGCCTAACAACATTCCTGGCAACTGTGTCCCGCTTCTGGATCTGCAACACTTCCTGGTGGCATCGTTACATAGTCGCTGCATAACGTCCAAAACAGCGCCAGGGCACAACATCTGTGTGGTTGTCAAGGCATCCCACCCAAGGTAAGAATAACTAATATATTCAAGGCTCATTTCAGTCATTGAAAATTACGAATTATTTTGGCAATTTTCTCTCCAAAGTGGCTTAACCAGTTATGTACTTCATCACAAAACCCAGACACCGCAGAGGGATAAGAAGAAGCACAGATGGTTCCCCAGACTCATGGATCACCCTATCCTTTCCATCTAGCACACTGCAGGCCTCACACCTCTCCATGGGAACTTCGGAGTCCGGCAGAGGTTGCTGCGCCGCTGCTCAGAACTCCTGGTTCACAGTTGACAAATGACAAATTAGAAAGGACAGATCCACTCAGGAGCGCAATTGACTAGTCTGGACACAATTTACTTTCGGGAGATGAACAACAGCCTGTATGAGAAAACGATTGCAAACATGCAAATGGGAGGTGGTCTGCTTACTCTTCTAACCCCTTGCTGGATTGTTTTATCTATAGGATGGCTATAATTTAGCAAAGCTCAGGATATGGATTTCTACAACCTTTTCCCATGTCTCTTTGCTTCAGGATTAAGAGCATTCAGTAGCTAGATATAAGTAAATATTGTAGGTCGGAAAACACCTGCACGCTGTTACAGGACTTGTATTACTGCATAAAAAACCTAACACGTGTCAATTTTATGAGTTTTACGTTAATTGTACAATAGGGGGTTATGACCTATCCTATGCATCTACAATCAACCGTACAACTAAAATGCTGCTTTGACAAACGCAACTACAGTTACCTGCCATTAAAAGGAACATACTGTATGGGGTGTGGTCACCTGAGTTCTGCCAGCACAAACATGAGCAGCTCCTCCTTGTGGAGTAGTGCAAGACATACAGGTTGCGGAAAAGATTACCAGACGGTGCTCTTCCCACTGTGCTAATGACCCCCAGCTGAGAGGAAACCTCACTGTTGGTAGCTGTGGAAGGCCGTCATGACAAAACTCTATGCAGCAGTCAATACTCCTCTCCGCCCCTGCGGCATTCTCTACAGTATAACTCGATTCTCTGGACAGAGTCCAACCAAAGATGGTGTCACAATACCCCATCCATTAGGACTCAATATGTTGCCAACTAAGATGTTGCAAACTAAGCCTTGGGACAATGCAGGTCCCACTGAACCTAAAACAACCAGAGTGTGATTATGTGAAGGAGGACCTCTGTACACCTACCCCTAAAGAAAAACCTTTATAGTGACCCCCCGCCCCCACCCCCACCCAACCGTCACAAGAACCGGGCCACACATGCACACCCTTTCACTAACAACAGAAGCCACAACACACACGCCGGGGTTACTACTCCAAGTGGCACTGACCTAAATAACCTCAATATAATAGGCTGTACTTGCACCCACAGGGACCATGGCTGGTTGAGTTCACATTATTATCATGTTCTAGTTTTTCAGGCGTGACTGTCATGCACTGTTTTATTTCTTTTCATTAGACATGTTTACCATTACAAATCGATTGGTGTATTTTAAGTTTTTTTTAAAACGTACAAGCCAATGACTCCTACGGGCACAAAGTGGGTTGTCCATGTTTAGATGTTGTGTCCGTTGTGCTGCCCAGGGGAAATGCAGGGGTACACACATGTGAACCAGCTCTCCACAGAGTAGAGATGTGAAGATCACTCATTCACCCCACTGTACACCACCACTCGTTACACAGTTCCTACCATCACCAGGGCATCACCAGGAATATTAGGGCTTCTGAGGCAACATAAATTAGCCTGAAACCTCAATGGTATGCTCATTTCTAGGGGAGACAATGGGTTCCCATGGCCATTTGTATTATCATTCCTTCCGTTTAGGACGGAGAAATCCCCCACTATTGTCGAGTGTCCACAGTTTCTGAATTTTGGAGTTATATCATATTGCACTAAGGTTATAATAAACCCTAATCTGCCATTGAGCTGAGCAGAAACACATAATTGAAGAGTTGCATTATTTTATAGCTATTAAGACACAATTACGATAGCTATTTATAGCTATTAAGCTATTACTATTGCTTTCCATATATATTAGCAGTCAAATCAATTAAATTAAGCTTTACTGACATGAGCAATGCATAGTATCATGAGGAGTTTCATTGTGACTCTCTATCCCTGCGGCTGTAACAGGCACTTGAGCACAGGGCTGCCTCTTTAAGTGGATGGAGAGTTTTTCACGGTTATGCAGGTCTGGGAATTTTCTGCAGATTTATTTTTTATTTTTAGGAAGAAGTCTTCCTTAAATGTTTATATTTGGGGCACTGTACTAGAACGTGTAACTCTGTCTCCACCATGTGGAGAAGACACTGAGCACAAAGTGAGTCCTCTTCTGCTAACCATGTCAGCTTGAGACGGCCAGTCTCAATGGTCAGGCTGTGCTCAAAGAGCCTGTAGTTCGAAGGACCAACGCCAAACCAGAACTCTTGCAAAATATCCAGAGCTAGCCTGCTAACTGCTTTCATGAAGGATGTCCAAGCTGAGACTGAAAACTATCCAGCTAACAGTATCCTTACAAAACACACCATAACAGCCCTATGATGTTTGTGATGAGTTCCTGAATTGTCACAGAAACATTTTAAGAACGTTATTTTTTAACAACGTACAATGATTCCTGCTCTAAAGCTAGGTGAAAAAAGTTTATGTGTGTCTAGTATTTATGTAGTTTGGTCAAAATCCATCCAACAGAAGGATTAGTTTAGTGGATTAGCTCCACTCTGTAAATGTAAATGTTTAATTCTCGAATTAAATAGTCATCTACGCCAATTTACCATTTTATGAGCTCCAATGTCACATATCAACGCGCACGTGTAAACAGTCCATAAGAAAGCAAATCCACCACCTATTGGCTGTTCATTGCAAAACCTATCATAGTCGCATTTTTTGTTGTTGCAGTGAACATGGCACGCAGGGCTAATCCGAGATGGGCACAAAAAAATACACAGCCTTATTTATACATTCAGCATTTCATCAGATGCTGCCAAAGCGCACTGTAATAAGGCGAGTGCGCGACAAAATAAAGGCCGTAAAGTGAAAGGTGCAATAGACACGAGTCAAGTTTGGCTATTCTAAAATTAGAGACAATACATCTCATTACTCATTACATAAAAGTAATGTCTTGTTGATCAGAACGAAATCGTGAAAAAAATTACGTGTCTACCAATAAAAGAACAAAAAGAAGGCGCCTTGGTCGCATAAATGAGATATGAGTGACGTTCTAATATTGCTGCAAATACAGAATGCAATTTTTATGTATGAACCGCGTATTTTCTTTTGTAAACTCCATATTAGTAGGGTATAGATGTGAGCATATGCAGCAAATATTTCACAGCGCGTATAAGAGGGACAAACATTCGGTCATGGCCGAGGAAAACACACAATATATCATAATTTGGTTAATTTATTATCGCGGTTTTCCCAGTCAATATATTTGAATCAAATTTTAACAAAATACGTCCTGTATTGAGGTCAGACAGTAAAACCAAGAAGCAATTTAATTTAAGCTAAGTAACAAAAAAATACGCATCGTTTAACGGAATTCCCAGTTAAAATGAGAGATACTTTTAATTTTTGCTTACCGTTACCTGTGCTGTGCGCTAGATCAATGCAGGACTCGGTAAGGATGTTCGGGTCACTTTGAGATCTGCCTCGTTGCAGCGTACAGTTCTCTATTTCATCCGATGTAGCCATGGAGATGGCAGAATAATTGTGAATAAAATATTTTTATAGGCAATCAAGTCCGCCAACAACCAACAGCGATGCGGATTTATTTCGATCTGACAAAGGCGGATATGAGCATTTATTAAGCAATAGTTGAATAAAAAAAAAAAACCCTGTCAGTGAAATGTTTGTGCATGCGTGTGTTTATATGCGCGTGGATGTGTGGGAGTGGGGGGTATGGGTGACTCTGTCTATGCGCCGCTGTATGTTAAACGTGTGAAAATATACCGTTTTGTACAGTGATACGCATGTGAAGTCTATCGGGCTATAATTAGTATCAGCGTAGACCAAAAACAGCAACGGTAACATTTCCGTATTTTGACCTCCAGACCAGTTTCATGGTGATAAGAGGAGGAAAAATCCAAAACCCGAAAACGGCCAGCTGGCTGCACAAGCTTCTTGGAACCGTCTAAAGTGTTAGAGACGGTCATACAACATCTAATATCAGACTCGTAGATTCTACCAGCATCCTCTGCGCAGGCAGCGCAGCTCAGAAGGGAGAGAGGCAGATAAATCACGGGGTTTCATCCTAACGAGAGATTAAATTGCCTCGAATTTCTAATGCTCAGATTCACCTGTTAACTATTGTTTTGCATTTGTCCCAATCTGTGCGTGTTCTTCCATGCTTGTGTATCGTCATCAGTTATCCCTATCAATTTTTATGACAGGCTAGCTGTACTGTGTTGAATTCCAGATCTGGTGAGTCTTATGTTCACAGTTGGTAGATCTCGTATTCCACTCTAGTTCTACAGTAATTTGAATGATCTCGAATTCATAATAAACAATATAATTTGTTGTAAAGTAGCTGTAAATAACTTAGTATCCCTTATAAAGGAGTAACTGTTTATTGTGTTGATGAAATAAAACTAGACCAAGACTTTTACTGAACTGAAAACTGAAAATCGAGGACTGTATCGTAGCTTGATGCAGACAGACGCAGGAGCCACGCTGGACATGTACGCTGTCACTCGGACTAATTCAATGTTTATATTAACCATAGACTTTATTAACGACCTAAAATACCGAACATGGGTCGGGAACCTTCAACCAAGCTGCAGACAATATATTATAAATTGGATTTGCCTTTCTCCATTCACTCACTGGTCATTGCTGGCGTGCTTCAGTTCACTGTTACTTCATACCATTTTAACGTGGTTGTAAACTAATTTTACCTTAATATATCGCGTTACTGCTGTTAGGTCTTAGGTTTTGCATGCCTATAGTTCGAATTGCCTTCCATCAAGGAGTCTTAGGTTTTTGTTTGTTTTTAAGTTTTTTAAAAGTTTTATTAAATCACATAGCCTGCATTACCTCCGTTAGTTTAGTTTACCAGCCGAGTGGATGTGAAATAAGAATTTAAAAAGGGAATGTATTTTCAAGGAAAAAAAGAAGCCCCGGAACAGTTAGAATTAATTTAAGATAGAAGTCAACTCCGTTATTGAAGATACGGTATACAGGCCGAAATATAGTTTCATGGTCCCTGAATGTTTCGTTCCAATTCTTTCCTGACCGGCCCACAACACTTAATTTAATTTTTTTTTTTTGGTATTTTGAAGTAGAATAAATTGGCAACGGATAAGCACGTCTGCAGAAAAAGTAAATAACGGTAATAACGAATAGTCGAAACCAATCCCACCACTTGGTGAAGATGAAGGAGTATGATTAGGCTCCTTCAACCCTACCCGTTTTAGAGACCGTTTCCCAACTGCAGGGTACATGGCCTAAACGAGAGGTTCAGCGCCTATTGGAGGAGAGGCACATCCCTCTCAATGGTACTGCAGAAGCACGGGAAGCTGACAGCAGACTCTCGGTAAAGACGACTGGAGGAGATCTGGCGATTAAACCGACAAATAAATTGTGCGCTACGGCGGTGCTCTCCCAGTCACAACCCGCGAATTGCATTGAGCAAAAAAAACTTTGCTATTTTTTTTTTACACATCATACTCTTTATACGGAAACCGTTTACTCTGAGGATAACTTCGCTTAGGTGCTTATTTGGTAGTCAGCATAATGTGCTGAACTTTTAACTGAACCATTGTCGATGGATCATGCGCAGTTCAGGCTGTCCCACGTGTGTTCATTGTTGCAAGTGAAGCTCAATTTTTGGTGGATTTCCGCAAATGGTGATCCCACCAAACCTTAATTTCTAAACCTTCAAATACGTTGACTCTGACGTACCAAGCCGGACTTCGCTCTTGTACCCATGATAAAAAGCACATGTTCAATTAGTTTAATTACGTTTAATTTACGTTGGCAGTCGTGGCTGCCAACGTAATATAAGAAAACAGAATAGGTTCAGTCGATATGAAAACTGACAGTGAATAAGAAAATTTCAAACACCTTTCAATAAATAAATTCAGTATAGTCCATTCAGAATACAATCGCGGTGTCTTCCCTCTATACAGCTATAAAGAGCCGCTTGGGAACTTCCGGTTTCCGAGAGGATATCTTCTGAAATTGTTTCATTCTATTGGTCCATTTTCTGTTTGATTTCTGTGATGAGGGAAAATGGCTGCCTACAGGTTCTTCTGTGCATTGTTTGCCGTCTATTTGTGTGCTTTCGTACTTGGATCAACTGAGAAACAAGGCACAGAGGAGACATTTAAACAAAGTATTAAATTTGACAGCGCGTTGCCTATAAACGGCCAGGAAAGTAAATTAGACGCACCGAGTCAGGCCGTAGGTAACCCCAGCCCTGAGCTGAAGAAAGCTACGGGGACTGTGTCGAAAGAAAGCCGACGGGAAGCTACTGAGATTGACATAAATGCAGGCGAAGACGATGCTTCGCAAAAACTGCGTAATGAAGCAGGGTCGACGGATTCCACACCACCACCTCCTGCTCCAAAAGACCAGTTTCAAGAGGAATTGGTCATCCGACCGCTTCAGTCCGGCGATATCTATTCAAGTTTTCAGTTCCGTACTCGTTGGGACATTGACTTCTTTAAACCAGGGAAAAAAGGTTAGTCTGCAACAAAGATTGGAGGGGTATAGCTGTAATCCATTGTTTTATCTTTCCGATCATTTTTACAGTTGACTCAGAATGTTCTGTTTATTTTATGTTATGTTGCGTCCTCAGTGTCCCATTACCGGCTGTTCCCCAAGTCCCTTGGTCAGGTGATAACTAAGTTCCAGGTTCGAGAGCTTCACATCTCCTTCACCCAGGGCTACTGGCGGACGATGCAGTGGGGGCAGCCTTTTTTGCCAGCTCCCCCCGGCGCTGAACTGTGGGTGTGGTTCCAGGACACAGTCCCAGAGTGAGTAGAGTGATACCCGATCAGAATGTTCTTCCTCATACCCTTAATGCTACTTGAAGGAACTTGCCTAAGTTCCCAGCCTTTTGGCAAAAGTGGTCCCCATTTCAAACGAAAGAAAAGAAATGCATTATAAATACAAATGACAGGTAATTTAATTTCAATCAATGAATAGTTCTTTGCCATTTCCCCGATCCTGCCCAGTACTGTATTTTTTCCAGAGTTATCAAATTTAGTTTCAGGCCGGACTTCCCACCAGCATAGCTTGCACCATTTCTCTTCCAGCTGGCAATAACAGCCCCTTCCCCAACTGTGTGGGGTTTGCCTGTCTTTGCTACTTATATAATGCCTCCGCAGCCTTTAGTCACCACCAGCAGTTTTCAGTATCTTCTTGCTTTCTTTGAATTCTCTATCTGTTTGAGAAGACTATGATTGGCTACCTATAAAATTTTAGTTTCAAGGTGCATAATTATGATTTCCAGCTCTCGTTTCAGACCATGTCATAGCCGAGAACTCTAGTCATTGCCAGCCTTTGGGTGAATCCCAGCTCTAAATGTGTCGCTGTCAACAGAAATTGTACAAATATATTTTTTGTTCCACATTGTCAGCTGACCTTAGTGCAATGTGGTTCACTACTACTACCACCACCAGCTTTCCTCTTTAAAGAGCCTGTTAATATCCGCTACTGCATTCTAAGGTCAGTGCACCCGTCAAAGTATCTACAGATCTAGCTAGCTCTTTGTAACCGTGGAGATGAATAGTGATTATATAATTTACTGAGCATATGCTAATAGTTTACTCTTACATTATTTTGTTCCAGTGTGGACAGCGCATGGAAGGAACTCACAAACGTGCTATCAGGGATCTTCTGTGCCTCACTTAACTTCGTTGACTCCACCAACACCGTGCAGCCCAGCACCTCCTTTAAGCCCCTGGGGGTGGGGAATGGTGAGGACCCCCACTCTGCGTGCCAGTCCCCCATATCACTGTCAGTGGTGGCCATGATAGCTGCTGCGTGCTGTCTTTGTCCCCTGTCTGTGTGTGTGGCTCGCTGTCTTTGTCCCCTGTCTGTGTGTGTGGCGCGCTGTCTTTGTCCCCTGTCTGTGTGTGTGGCGCGCTGTCTTTGTCCCCTGTCTGTGTGTGTGGCGCGGCGTCTTTGTCCCCTGCGCGTGTGTGGCGCGGCGTCTTTGTCCGCTGCGCGTGTGTGGCGCGGCGTCTTTGTCCGCTGCGCGTGTGTGGCGCGCCTTCTTTGTCCCCTGCGCGTGTGTGTCGCACGAGCCTTCTTTGTCCCCTGCGCGTGTGTGTGTCGCACGCGCCTTCTTTGTCCCCTGCGCGTGTGTGTCGCACGCGCCTTCTTTGTCCCCTGCGCGTGTGTGTCGCGCGCCTTCTTTGTCCCCTGCGCGTGTGTCGCGCGCGCCTTCTTTGTCCCCTGCAGTTGTGTGGCGTGCACTGTCTGTATGCTTTGTGACATGACATTTCGTGTCTATGACCTCACAGTCGGTATTGGTTTTCTGTGTGTGCAGTGACGGACCACCGCTTCCTGCGCTATGCTGTGTTGCCGCGGGAGATCGTCTGTACAGAGAACCTGACCCCATGGAAAAAGCTGCTACCCTGTGGCTCAAAGGTACGCAAGCTACAATCGCTTCCTGTCTCCTAATCTCATTCCATTTGATCCTGTGTTTCTGTTTCAATATCTCTCTCCGGGGTCACTCTCCACAGGCTGGGCTGGCGGTGCTGCTGAAGTCTGAGAAGCTCTTCCACAGCAGTTTCCACTCCCAGGCTGTGCATATCAGGCCCGTGTGCCAGGTGAGACTCCCCTGGCGTGTTCTGCATTTCCCCCCTCTGAAGCCGCACCTTCACTTGCTTCATCTGCCACTGCCTGTACTTCACTCTGCACGTGTGCTGATCAGTCTAAAGGCAGGCGTTTCCCAATGTTTCCCAAGCACCGAGATCAGTTTCTGTCGGTGGTAATCGTCTTGGATGTAGAGTTTATAATACAGCTATTTTTCTGTATCGCTAATGATTCTGAAAATCCTTTTTCATCCTGTTCCACAGTTCCGTGGATCCTACTCTGTTGGTGTGCTGGTGGGCACAAGCCTTGTTGCCTTTGTGTGTTCTCTGGTTATCAATGGGGTGATGCTTCTGTGATCGTTGTTTCAGGACTGGCATTGTAAAGCCACCGCGTGGGAGCTGAGACAGACGCTGAATGTGGTGTTCGACCTGCACACCTCAGGGCAGGGCAAGAGGGGTAAGAATGTCAGCTAGTTTTGAATCTTCTTGGGCCGCTTTGAAGGGAAGACTTTGTGAACCTTTTCTTTTTAAACAGATTGGTCTCTATTCAAGATGTTCTCCCGCACCCTGACCGAGGCCTGCCCCCTGGCCTCTTCCAGCAAGATGTACGTGGATGTTACAGACAACCCTCAGGTAAGCAGCCAGTCGTCTCCTGAGGGGGAGCGTAAACATGGTGGGTGGGTCTCTGTCAGAGCCGATCCCAGCCTCCGTTAAGCCAGACCCCGTACCAGTTCTATGAGCGAAATGGCTATCGTTCTTTTCCTCCTTGTTGTCGTCCTGCAGGGGGAGCAGTTTGATTTGACCCCAGCCACCCCCATCCTCAGTCAAGCCGTGGTGTTGGGTGACCGGAGGACCTACTCCGTATACGACCTCTTGGCCCCCGACACTTTCGGGCCACTGCGCTCTCTCAACATTCTGTTGCGCTGGAAGACGACAGACAGTGGTGAGTGGCTCAACAGGGAGAACATACGGCTGTTTCTGTGACATCACCGAGGATTTTTATTCGGACCTATGCGTCGCACCCTGAACTGATGCTTCTTATCACAGTTATTCAAAAGAATGAAAATGTCTCTAATCTTTCTTTTCCCATCAATATCAGTTATTAGTACGTTATTAATACAAACACTGTTCCATATCATTGTATTCTTACAATTTTAAAAGCATTTGAAGCATTTTATTTTTAAACTTTCAATTTCACTGATTTGGATGTGTGACAGTTTTTGCCCCTCTATATGAGTAATGAAAGGGCATTGGTGTTTTTGCCCCATCCTCAGCGGATGTGCTACGCCCCCTGCTGCATGGAGAGCGCTATGTGGCGGGCTACGGGCTGCAGACGGGTGAAATTCACACCCTCATCTACAACAACCACCCCTACCGGGCATTTCCTGTGCTGCTTCTGGAAACGGTGCCCTGGTACCTGCGTCTGTACATCCACACGCTCTCCGTCACCAGCAAGCTTCGCGAGAACAAGCCCAGTGAGTTTCACCTGCCTACACCTCTGTGTGTGTCCTCTCTCACCTGCCTACACCTCTGTGTGTGTCCTCTCTCACCTGCCCTACACCTCTGTGTGTGTCCTCTCTCACCTGCCTACACCTGTCTGTCCTTCTCCTCGTTAAGTTGCCAGTAAGTGTTCTTGGCATTGAACCAGTTGCAGTTAAATTCCTCCAATATGATGAGTGTCTGGGGTCTCTTGTACGTTTATGAGTAACGGTAGATGGTGAGTTATTCTTATTGGATGGGAAGTGTATTGTACTGTCGCAATTTCCTATTTGATGATAAACCGTATCTCTTTTCTTAACTTGTCATTTTACTCATGCGCTGTGTGACGATGGGGTTCTCCAGCAGGTAACCAAGCACTGACCCTTCTCCCTGTAAGGTTACATTCACTACCAACCGTCCAAGGACCGCTTGCGGCCTCACCTGCTGGAGATGCTGGTGCAGCTGCCCCCCAACTCGGTGACGGAGGTGACGGTGCAGTTCGAGAGGGCGCTGCTCAAGTGGACCGAGTACACGCCCGACCCCAATCACGGCTTTTACGTGGGGTAAGTTTCCGGCAATTCCGGATCCCATTAGTGCGAGACTTTAAAAAAAAAAAATGTAAAGATTTAACCCCTTTTGACCATCGTAGTAAACAGTGGCTTCTGCTCAGATGTTGAATGCTTTTCAGTGTCATCTGTGCCTAATGCCCATTTTAACGTTGCCCTGCCGGAGTTAAGGCTGACTCCCTATTCGGAGGAACTGTTTTAAACTCGGCTTTTACATTGCTTTGCAGCTCCTCTGTCATCAGTGGGCTGGTGCCAAGTCTCGTCGCCATGGACACCAACAGCACGCAGGAGGGTCCACTGTTTAGCACCTTGTGAGTGTGGGATGAATGCCGTTTAACATACAGCACGGTATTCCACATTAGGAGGGTATCTCATCTCTTCTCTCTTCCCGCAGCTTCCCATGTAAGGAAGAATCCAACTACTTTGTGCGGGTGTACACTGAACCCCTCCTGGTGAACCTGCCCACTCCGGACTTCAGCATGCCCTACAACGTCATCTGCCTCACCTGCACTGTGGTTGCCGTGGGCTATGGCTCCTTCTACAACCTGCTGACCCGCACCTTCCAGGTGGAGGAGCCCAGCCCTGGGCTGGCCAAACGATTGGCTAACATAATTCGCTATCTCCGGGGCGTCCCCCTCCTATGAGGATAAAGCCCAGTACTCACCCACCCCCTATGAAATATAAAATGCCCATTGAGTAGTGGCAGACCCAGATGATTGATATGGTTAAGTATCTGGACTTTGAGGGGTTGGTCAGAGGCTACAAACGTATGGTTTTTGTTTTGTTCTCTGCACTGACATAAGGGTGCAGTTCAAATTCCTTTATGCAGCTTCAGCTGGACTTCACTGTCCATGACTTGAGTGGACTCAGAGGCTTAAGTTTCTCTGGGCACAAAAGCCGGCTAGGACTTTTGGGGGGGGTGTGGGGCAGATGAGGGGGAAGAAACCAAGATTCCCCTTACCCCACCCCTCTTTAAAAGCGAGATTGATTAAACAAAATCGGTCACTGAAAGGAGTATGGCCTCAACGAGCCACTGTTGAAGAAGTAGCAGGCTGGAACAGGAAACCTTCAGTCTGTCATTAACGCTACTGAGTTGACAACCCGGTCCCAGAGAGGGGATTGGGCACTTACGTTGAATTCTGATGTTTGTAATGCCTGCGAAATCGCTCACTCGCACCGCAAAGAACTACGAGATGCTTTCTCCCACTTACACACACGTTCACACTCACCCTGCTCCCTCTCGCTGGATCTTGCACGCTTATGCTCACTGTGAAAATAGAGTATCCTGTGAATATTTGAGTTGTTTTCTTCTAAGCTATTTTACTTTTCTCGATGCAATTATTATTCTCGGATTTTATGTATATGGGGATGATTTGGGAGTATTTATTAATCTCTGATAAAAAAACGACTTGCACTTCAACGGCTTTTGTGGGGCATGTTTGGGTTGAAGAAATCTAACATGATATGTAATGACTTTTCCTGTTTCCAAATGAAAATACCCATCAGTCTTATATTTCCTCCCTTTGATCTCTGGGGCTTGGAGTGACTTTCTGGCGTCCTTAGCAGTAGAAATTTCTCATGGAAATGTGAGAAGGTTTGTAAAACAAATACGAGGTTGCCAGCTGGCAGGAGTCGACGGGCTGCTGCAGCCGGGAATGCTCCCCCCCCCCCCCCGATGACATTTTTTGCGTGTTTGTGTGCATGGGGACGTTTCTGATGGATGTTTTTCAGAGCTCTCAAGGAAGAACGTGATGCTAGTTGGAGAGCGGGGGCATTTGGCACTGCAGAATGGTCTGACGGCACCGTCTAACAATCCAGCAGAGCTAGGGTTTTTTCAGGAGGGCAGAATGAGCTCTGTCCACACAGCGTCCATGATCTGAGGGGCCTCACCCGCCTTTAACCTATTGAGGCTGAGCCATTCTAATTTCAGTGATTGATGAATCCTTTTAAGAAGGAAAGGAAATATGTCGCTAATTGGGCTAACGGGGTCTGCACTTCGCTGGGTCTGGGTACTGTAAACTGCCCCTTTTCCCCCTCATGTCCCAGCCTTTCAAGGCACGAATATGCTCCCTCTTTTCTGAACCCCCCCCCCCCACCCCCCAGCTTCATTGCCAAGCCCCAGGAGTTAGGAGACAGAGGTTTCTTTCATTGCGAGCAAGCTTTCCCTTGCACGACTTTGGCGTTCTGTAGTGGAAAAAAAATAACTCTGCATTCCACAAAGCTGATGGTGATGTCTCGCTGTCCACAGAGGTGAGAGGGTCCATACGTAGGGAAACATTCCGCCTTTGTGGGGAGGAGGTACACCATTGGTGAGACTGTCTTTGACCTGAACAGCTGAAGTGGAGCAGTAAATCCAAGTTAAAGAAATGTGGGCACAGTCGCCACAATCGCCAGTGTTCTGGGTATGCACTTACTTGAAGCCAGAACATCCACCACACGCCCTAGGTCAAGTTTGCTAAAGGGGTTTTTGAACAAGTGGGTAACCAAGCAAAAAACATAAGTTTGGACTACCTAAGTAATTTTATTGATTGCAGTACAAACCGATATAAAACTATAAACGGTAGAAGCATTTGTTTTGTTTTTTTAAACTCGAGTTAGGGGTTCAAGTATGTTGCTCCCATGTGGAGTGTCCCACAGATTCAGCAGGGCTCACTGCAGGCGTGTCCACAGGTTGTCCTGCAGCACTTCTGCTCCCCAGGACATTGGCCGTCATGGTAACAGAATTCGGCACACATGGGGGTCCCCTTGGGGCCAGTGCATCGCCCGGGCTTCACTGTGGACAAAGAGACGTGGTGACCTGCAGGGAACCGAGCAGACGCCCAGCCCCTCCACCCCCTTTGCGCGACCCTATCCCACCTGTGTAGGGTGCCACACACTCGTGACCGCAGCCATTGTGGCAGCACTTTTCCTTCTCTGGGCAGTCACTGTCATCCTGGCAGAACTCTGCACACATCCCCGAGCCCCAGCGCCGGCGTGGGCAGACCCCCGGCTTAGCTGGGCGAGAAGAGAAAAAACAAAACCAACACCTCAGGCCACGTCATTTTAAATTCTTTGCATGAAGTGTCAATCTCTTAAGTTGTGCTGCTTAATTCTGCCACTAATGCATTTGAGTATAGGCCATGTTTAGACGGCAAGCTGAAGCCCTTACTAAACGCAGGCGGCACGCAGACAGCCCCGCAGCTGAAGACGCAACATTTGTCTTCTCCTGGACAGTCTTCGTCACAGAGGCACGCCCGCTTTGAAGGCACCACGTTCAAACGCTTAGGGCAGTGACCCACCTTCGGGGCTACGAGATAAAAGATGCAGAGGAGGGAGTTATTTAGGCGACTTAAGAAGCTTGACGTAGTAGTTTGTGAGGACGTTTCAGTTTTAAATAGAACAACCAATACCACGATTCATTTTGGGGGAGAATATAAGCAACACTGCGCAAGTACCTCATCTCGCAGACACACTGATTCAATTAAATTATTTGAATGTTTGTGGTCTGGTGACAAACCCAGATTCTTTTGTCCCTCAAATAATGTATCCCAGCACAGCTAAACAGTAACATTCCAAAGGTTTAAATTTAGAAAATTGTCAGGTTTTTCAAATATGTCAATTTAAAACTAATTTAGGTTCATCCATTGTAAGCAAATAGTTTATTATAAGTTCAGTAGGCCTACTGGGTGTACGTAAAGCCTTACCTTATTGTTGAATAAGCATATATAACTGTGTGTGTGTGTGTGTGTGTGTATATGTATATGTGTATATATATATGTGTGTGTGTGTGTGTGTGTGTTTGTGAACTATCTGGTTTACATTACTCTTCATACCGTTTGTTCAACTTTCACGTCTGCTACAGGTCAACAGCCACGGAAACCTATAGCTATACATACAACTATTCCATAAAAGACCGTTTAAACGGACATTCGTATTTATTTCTTCTATCTGTCCTATGGTTCTTATAACAAATAATACAGTAAATTTGTCAATCTTTCTTATGTGTTATTTACACAGGTATAATTATATATATAATTAAAGCTCACCTGTGGAATTGTGTGCTGCGGCAGCTGGAGAAGAACTAGTCCGTTCGAATAAGGTTACTAACACGATGGTCAACACACAGATTGCCGTCGGCTTCATGTCTTCTACTTCGTTGTTTTTGAATCCTGGGCAGCGAGGAACAAAGATTTAAAGTTGACTGGGGGGAAACAGAGGGAGGGAACATTACTGAGTCTGCTGGGTCTGTACGCCGTTAGGTTAGTTATTTAAACGGACAGTATTGTTCAGCGCTGCTTTCGCTTGCTGTTGAGAGATTAGGGATAACCCATGGGTACATAACTATTTAATTATGTAAGCCGTATTTGGTTAATTTTATCCATCAATAAATCAATTTCTTAAGTAGGCATGCCAATTGGGCAGAAGCATTTTCATGTCCGGTTGAATCTTTTTTTAAATTGGATAAGACCCACGATTCGACGAATAGCTCGAAAAAGTACCTTAAAACATCGGCAATACGGTTAAAATGAGTAATTCCAGCCCAAATACAGCGGACATTCGTTCGCATTTCGGTGCAAACCGTATTCCTAGCGGAAGAATTGTAGTTGTCCCGTTTGTAGTTGTCGGAAGTGTTGGTCTGGTTTATGAATGTACATGTTAGTGTATTGGCTTAATTTGGTGTATTCATATAATATTTAGACCTACTATTTATCGTTTGACTTTAAAACGCATGTCTTTTTAAGCAAGAAACTCGAATTTCTGGTTTATGGTCGTCGGTGTTGATCTGATGAAAATATGCACCTAGTGGGATGCTCCTTTTTTATTTATCAAACATCGATCTTCGCTTTTAAACATAGACCCATGCTTTAAAGGTGAATACATTTTTTGGGGCACATAATAAGTCGAGAAACCATTAACTAGAGAAATTGACAAATTTCCAAGATAAGGCAAACCGAAACGAACATTAAACTAGACATTCCATTCACAGTAGATTCCGGGGAGTCTACGGTTAAGGATCGCCAAACTTGCACTTCAATCTCCAATCTGATGAATTTAATAGTTTAGCTGATGCTCTTAATTGATTAACAAAGCCATCCATACATAATGGATTTCCAGCCTAAATACTGTGAAACCCATATATAATTCTAAGTTCAGCAACAAACAAGTCTCCTCCAAAGCATCTACTGACTATCCTCACGCCATGTTTGTTAAGTCGGGTCACTGGGTCAATGATTCCTAATCCTGGCCCTGGAGGCCAGGGCTTAATTTGTGCCGGATCCTGCAGGAACAGCATCTCCCAGGTTCGGACCGGCACCTATTTGATTGGATCTGTATCCAATTCGGATTCAGACCAGCACCTATTTTGATTGCACCCTCTCTGTGTTCCGGGACCTCCTGATTTACAAATTAAGCATTGCTGGAGGCCCAGTGTGTGTGTTGGCTTTAGTACCTGTTGTTTTATAACCAGAATTGGGAAGCGCTGGTTTACGTCATCAGTTGAGGAAGTCTGAATTCTAAAAATTCACAAAAACTTAAGTATTCTCTACTGGCAATGGTGGTGACTATTGGTGAATAGCTGGTTATTGCCGGCTTGTTCCCTTAATATTACATAAAGTCAACCTTTACTTTTCCTTAGAAGAATATCAGCTTGAATGTTATTATGATTAATTAACGAGTTTACAAACACGCAGTCCAGAAACGTATTTTGACGCAAAATGACAATTTAATACACTTTGTGTTGTGATACCTGGTGTAAAATTTCAACAAAAATGAACATGCCAATAGTTCAACACCATATAAAAGGTCAACTGAAAAGCTCACACCATAACACCTATGAGGAAAGTGGCCGGTAATTTTGGCGGTTGAGAAAGTGTTGAAACAGTGACCCCTGGTGGCCATGAGACAGCAAACGTGAATTTTCAATTTTACAACTGATAAATAATAGTTCCCTTTCCTAAACAGAAATAAGAACAATCCCTAATAGGTTTCTCTACAGGAACTCAAAGTTCTAATCGGCTGTGAGAGCTCTTGGTGTCATGTGACCGCAAAATCATGTGACTGCATGTGACCGTCTCAATTATCTTCAAACATCCTAGCAACCTAAGGCTTAAGCATTTATTAAAGTATCTCCCCTTAATTGCCATTTATTTTATTCCGTTACCTATCTTTTATCATCCGTTTATGAATGTCTCCTAGTTAAGTCTTTTGTCTTAATTTTATATTATTACATTTTTACATAAACAATCACCACTGTTTTTCCCATTTGCAGTTTTTCAACAGAAATGTGACCATTTTGATAAAATCGGACACAATTATATAAAACAATATATATTTAAAATATTTAATTATAGTAAAATGCATTTCAAACCACTCTGAAAACTGTAAAGGGTCATAGGTATTTGGAATATTTAAGATAAAGCACCATTAAAAAGGAGTGTTCAAAATTACCAGAAGATAGCTTAAAAAAAAAAAAAACCTGCCTGTAATTCATCAGGGTAAATCAGACAGCAAATTTATGACAGCGGCGATAACAATACAATATGGAGGCTCTGTGATGCAAGAAAAACAAGGATACATGAGTGAATACAGAACAATGTAAGTATCTATGGGGTATTAAAGAAAATGCTATGAGGCTAGTAAAGTAATTGAAATCGTAATTCATGTACTTATTTCAAACATGTGAATAAATAATACAAAAACACAGTGCCATGAAACCCGTTAAATGTTGTTATTTTTAAGTAACACATTTCCCTGTTCTAAATAGACCATTCCGATTCCCAAATTTCCACATTGTACTAAGTACAGCACACTGTACATTGTTTACGGGATTCCTCTGAGGACAAATTATAAACAGATTTTTACACAATATTCACCATGAACTTAATGTCAGTTTAGTGAATGTTTGTAGACTAAGCTACTTCCCTTTATAGACCTATTTCTTCTAATTGGATATTCCCTTTACATTGTCATTAAAATTAATTTAATAACTTATGATCAATGTGTGTACTGGTACAAAATTGTGAAGAGAGGTTTGAAATGGAAAACAATCGGAAACTCTGAAAACTGAATACCCATTTCTGAACAACATTTTGCTCCAAAACTAAATGGAAAATTTACCAAAAATAAACCAGAGTTATACAATTGCATTGACCCTACGGCATTAGTGCATTAACTGTGCAAGAATTCATGGCAAGAAGAAAAAGAGCTATGAATAAATAGGCATGGTCCACATCAATAGGATTACATGGGAACACAATTGTTCTCAGCTAGTGGTGCATTAGCAGGACAATGAGGTGCCCAAATTCCCTTCAACAGCTGTGCGAATACAGCCTAAATCCCTCATCATCCAACTGTCATCACTAATCAGTAAAGGAGGAGGGGTGTTTTTAGGTGGCATCCTCTTTGACTTTGTGCTTGTCTCCCTCGCTGTTCTCCAGGACCTCCTTTATCAGGTACTCCTTCAAGCTGGGCTGGTTTCCCATGTCCACCCCAGAGTCCTGGACCTCCAGCAGGAGGGCCTCTGACTGACGCTTGTCCTTGGAGATCTTCCAGGACAGCCGGACGTTGGCCTGCAGGAGAGGGACGAGGAGCGGGTGGAGCCGTCGTTGCTGCACGGCGTCAGGAGATGGAGCCAGGTCCTGCAGGGCGCGGTCGCAGTGCTCCTGGGCCTCCTCCAGCTGCTCCAGATCCTGGAAGCAGACCACCAGGGCCACCAGATTAAAGAGCCAGTGGGTAAACTGTGGCTGGTTCTCGGCCACCTCCTGCTGCAGCTGGTGGTGGTGGTGTTGGTGGCTTTCCAGCTTCTCCTGGAGCCTCAGTGCATTCAATAATGAGCCCAGGGCCTCCTGGTAGCGTCCCGCTCGCAGCAGCACCTGTCCCGCCCGCAGGTCGCCCAGGTAGAAGAACTCGAGGAAGATGGGCGAACGGCGCAGCCCCGACAGAGTGTGCAGGTGCGTCAGGTACTGCTCGAATGCCCGGCTGCGCCTGGCGATGGTCTCAGCGGCAAAGTTCCGCCGCAGCTTCTTGCGGGGGAAGCACACGCCCTCCATCTCGTTGCCGTAGCGTCGCCGTAGCCTGCCATGCAGGCGCTCGAAATCACTGTAGCGACGTGTGATGAGGGCTGGGGTCTTGTCAAACATCCCAGCCTGGATCAAGTGGATGGTGTAGACCTGAGAAGCAGGGCATCCACACAAGGTGTTGGAGGAAACACCTAGCAGAGTGGCTAAGGCAGTCGATTGATGACCAGTAGGTTAAAGCTTAAAGAAGGGCACTGTTGTTCTACCCTTAAGCAAGGTTCTTAATCTGAATTACTATAGCCAATATCTGGCAGACTTGCAAACCTCATTTAAACTCACCACGTACTTGGAGGTGCCCTCTTGCACCACACTGGCATCAGTCACCTCGAACAACAGCTTCTGCGGGACGCTGCGGGGCTGCAGGCGGCGCCAGCTCTCCAGCAGCTGTCGGGTCAGCATGGAGGAGCCTCCGGTAGGCGGACCGGATGGACTGGCATCTACGGGGCGTGGAGACCATAAGCTGAAAACTGAAACCACAAGCTAACACCCCCCCCGCCAAGCTACATTTCAACATCCTCAAAACCAGAAGTGAAACCCGCTCATCTCAACAGTGCAAATTGCAACAATCACAACAAAGTCACATTAGGAAAGACAAAATCCAATTCATGGTATTAGTTTTAACTGCAAATATTCCCAGCTATTGCACATTAGTAATTTTTTATGTAAATCAGCATGGTACTTGGGTCTGTATATTTACCAGCGACTCAGGTGTTTGCTGGTGAAATTGGAAGTATTTGTTAGAGACTGTAACAGAGCACGGTTAAACTAAGAGCGTTGAACTGTATAGTTTTTAACAGTGACCAAATGGATGTTAATTGTGGATTTGGTTTTAATTAATATGGTTTTCATATTAGTCGTTAAGTAATTAAATGGGCATTGTGGCAGGGAAGCATTTCCCTGCCCTGTAAGACCAGCCAGCCTGACATAACAGACTTTCCTGCTGATTGCCAATAATCCTCAGCTGGTCGATTAGTGCAGCTGCAGGCAATGGGATAATCAGCATAAAAATCTGCTGGTTAGTCAGGAGCTGAGGGAAGGTGGATGGTTGGGGGAATTTGGCAGGCAGCTTGAAGAATGTTTGGCTTCTTGGAACAACAATTTTAGTACTGCTTTACAAAAATAAATAAACAAACAACCATGGTGTGATAACTTGCACATCCAAACACAAGCATTTTGGTGAATCTTGCTAAAAATGTTACCTGTGCTGCAGGACCTGTTCTCCATCGAGTCCCCGAGGAAGTCCGAGTCGCTGTCGGGTCCTGAGGTTTCTGCTGGGTCCTCTGAGTCCAGCACACTCTCGCCCCCGAAGCTGAGTGTCCCGCTGAGGCGGGCGGAGACGCACTCCGTGTCGTCCTCCAGTTCTGAGCTCTCCGGGAAGTCATCGGCACCGCCGTCGCCCGGCTGGCCCGGGACTGCCCCCTCCTTGAAAAGCGTGCGTCGGAGCCGGTCCAAGATCTTGGAGGCCATCACGACCTGCACGCCACCACTACCAAATACAAAGGCTGACACTCTTCAGTCTACCCTGCAGAGGCAGCCGAGGCCCCGCGCGGTGAACACGCCGCGAACACGAGGGGGCCCAGTGCTAAAAATCAATACACCAAACTAGCAAGTGGGTGGAAATCTGAGCATCAGGAGGAAACCCAGATAAATGCAGGGAGAATCAGAAAACTCCACACGGGCAGTGACGTGAGCCAGATACGAACCCAGGACCCAGGAGCTGCGAGGCACCAACACTAACCGTTGAGTCACCATGCCATCCTTTAATAAAAATGTTCTCAATGAAATTTGGAGGATGAGCATTTAACTCACATTTGCAAGTTAAAATTTCAGTGCCAACGTATATCTAAAAATTTGGGCGTATATCTGGGCAAGCTGCATTTTTATGCACAAGGTCAGGAAAAAAGCTATGTCTACATAATTCTAATTACTGTGTTTGTGCTGACCGACATATGTTTGCCATATCTAAATTAGGAACTGTAATTGATTTGTGTTTCACCTGTTTAACTGCATTACAACAAATAAAATAAACTCATAACAATGTGCAGGCTCCTGTGTGGTTCGACTGGCATCTAAATTGGTTTCATAGAGGCAATAGCGAGCTAATTGAAAGAAAATAAATTTTCCCAAATATATGTGCCAGAATGATAAGCACTCCTTCATTTAATACTTTGTGCAACCTCCCTTCTCAAGATAACAGCTCTGAGTCTTCTCCTATAAAGTGTAATGAGGTTGGAGAACACATGGCAAGGGATCTGAGACCATTCCTCCATACAGAATCTCTCCAGATCCTTCAGAGTCCTTGTGGACTCTCCTCTTCAGCTCATCCCACAGGATTTCTATGGGATTTAGGTCAGGGGATTGGGATGGCCATGGCAAGACCTTGATTCTTGACCTTGACTATCTTTCTGTCTAGGTCAAACCTACCTCTGGTGTTTGTTCATAAACAGCTCTATTTTGGTCTCATCTGATCATAGAACAAGGTTCCATTGAAAGTTCCAGTAATGTTTTGCAAACAGTAGGCGCTTGAGTTTGTCGTTTAATGACAGCAAAGCAAAGACACAAGGGAGGTTATGTAGGTGCCGTCTGATCATAGTTTGAGACTTTCTGACCCCAGGACCCAACTAACGTCTCTAGCTGTGATCCTCGGAGATTCTTTGGCCACTCAAACCATACTCCTTACTGTGTGTGGGGTCAATATTGACACACGTCCTCTTCCTGGCCGATTGTTAACATCTCCAGTTTCAAAGTTCTTAATTATTTCCCTGATAGTGGAATTGGGCATTTTCAACCGTTAATCTGTTTTCTTATAACCATTTACTGATTTGTGCAGCTCGACAACCTTTCTTGCACATCATTACTCAGATTATTTCTTACTCTTGGGTTTTTCTTACTCCATAGTGATGGATGACTATGGGAATTTGGCCTGTGTGTCACGTCATATTTAAACCCATGTGAAAAAGAAAATCATTTACATTTACAAAAGTGTTCCTAATGGCTCAGGTGAATTTAAAAATGAAAATTATGAATTGGAATATATTTCACTTAGATTTTACTCATAAGAACTTCTAGGGGTGCCAATACTTGTGGCACACAATTTTCTAGAGAAAATTTTTTCGATGATTTTACTTCAATTAAGGGTTCAATTATTGTTAATATTTTTAATGAAAGATCAAGAAGACAAACAATAAAGACTTTTTTTTCACAGCCCGTTCTGCTCATATTTACCAAGGATGCCAATATTATTGGAGGGCACCGCATTATCAGATGTTATAAGGTTACAATTAAGATGTGCAATTTCACCGGCTGTGTTGAAGTTGGTTTTTAAAAAGTTGATGCCATCGGGGTTTGTTCTAAATATGTCTATATATAATTTCACAAAATGTATGTTTATATATAACAGCTAGTGTTAATTCTAGTGAAAAACAAGTAAGTAGTTCTCTCCAGCAAACCTAAACTAAAAAAAAGTTTGATTGTTTTAACAAAAAAAGTATTTAGCAGCACATTTAACAATTTAAACTTCAAATGAATCAATTTCAATTTTTGTTATTTGCGGACCATACTACCCATCTATGCTGTTAGGAAATCTCAAAATAGATTTTGTGGTTTAGCACTATCAGTACTGTCAGGGCCCACGCTCTGTGCAGAGATGCATTTATTAAAGTAGTCTAATCTAGTGACCACACAGTCTGCTACCAATAGGCAAGTCACACAAACAGTTGTGCTCTGTCACAGTCAAATAACAGCTAACCCCTTGAATATACCCATAGTTAATGAAGTGCGCACCAAAATCTTTTTTTTTTTTTTTTTTTACTAAGGAGAACATTTCCTGGGGGGGAGAAAACTAAGCGCAGCAGCCTGTTACAATTTAGCCTGAGAGATTTTCTGTACTTAGGAAGAACTCAATGACTCAAAAGGAACAGCTTGGGTCACCTGGGTATCCACATAAATATCAACGTAAGCATGAGAAGCTTCCACAGAAAGCATTCAATGACTTAGGTCACATGTTTCCCTCAGGAAAAGATGGCCTCATTTGGCTTCTAGAGACTGACAAACACGTTTTGACCAGAAAAAAGGAAGACAAAATTGGACATAATGATATCACCACTTATACTGGATGATAGTCTCAGAGAACAGTTATCAGAATCGTGTGATGCATTGTAAAAACATAATTGGGTTGGGTTCAACTAGTTGACATTTGATATTTAGGATAGTGTAAAGTTCAGGGGAACTTATTCCTGGTCCTCGTGGTCAACAGGTTCTTTTTTCACCTTGCGTTTTAAATTAAACGTGGAATTGGTCTATTTTGACACCGACGGGATTCCCTTCTCTTTTTTCAATGTGTTTACATATGAACCAATTAAGTGGTCTATAGTATGTAGTCGCTCCATACGCTCAAATTCGTGTCGACTTCAAGTAGTACGATAACGGACTCTTGCTGTCAAAACATTTTTTTCAGGAATTTCTGATCTTCTGTAATAACTTCTCGTGTGTGTGTTCGAATCAGGTCAATAAAACCTGCTTGCCCTACAATATGGCGAACCGGAACAGAGAATCGTGGGAAGTGAAAACTCTGAATGCACAACATTAGGTAGGTAAACGTAAATTTTGGTACATTTCGTCCTCGGATAATTTTGTGAATGCTGACCCATACTACCATTGAAGTGGTACCTCACATGGGTTTACAGATTCCACTGTCACCTGACTAGTAACTTTACCTTCTAACTGAAATCTGATCGCAAAACTGGGTGAGGAATGCGCGATGTCCTGTATTGTAACTATCAAGGATCGGTTGCATTATTTTTCTGCCTTCTGGCAGTATTACACATTACTGCTGATTCGGTGATAATCGCAATATGAAGGTTAACACATCTAATAACTTTAAGGCAACCCGTGGCTGTCTTAAAATACCATGTGTATATGTGTTTATTCGAAAACGTGAAACCACAATACTTTCAACACATTCTTAATTTTTAATACATTCGTAACATTACGAAGCTTGGCTATAGAAATGGGTTCAAGGAGGCCAATTAACTACCACTCGGACACCAAATTGTTAAACAGTTTGATAAATACACTACGAACAAATTTGTGGTTAATCAGCTATATGCAAGATGTGTGTGGTAATATTTACCACTTTTAATTTAAAAACACAGTAGATATCAAACCATATACACGTAACTAGTTGCATAGCAATATCTAGATAGTAAGATAAAACAGGTATTTTTAGACTATAACTAGCCAACGTAACCCAGCTATCCAAAGTGTACAAATAAAGCGGCACATTTACATTCGCCACCGTAGTCACCTAACTTGATCAACTTTTCTATTTGACAAAACAATTTACTAAGAAATGATGGATCGTTGGAAAAACCAAAGATAGCAAGCGAGGAAACAAGAATAATCTGCCCGCTAGTAAAAATGTATTTAAAATGTTTACGAAAATCAACTAGCTATAATAAAGCTAATTGAAAAGATGCTAGCAGTCATAATTGAATAAACACAAGTTGTGTTCGTCGGCAATTAAAGCCCAGTTTTCGACGTTATTCATAATGTTACCATTGAACTAGCTGGGAAAGGACAGATCGAACTTACTTTTGTGAAGGATCGAGCAAAATAACGACGTCTTTATACAGCAACAGGTCGAGATGGGTGTTTTACTTAGTTGCATGGACCGTCGGGAGAGTCAGGAATAGAATTGGATTTCAGAAACCCTTTTTTACCGTAACGATTGTAATTTATGCTCCCATTTAAAAAACGCCTCAGACTGTGTTGTGTTCCTTGCAAACGTCGTGCAGCCGAAGAGTTGGTGTGCGTCGCTTCTGTGGGTTGTGCAAAAGGCGCGACATAATTATTTGTACTGCTGTGGCATTTATGGATAGCTGAAATGGACTGTTATTTTAGTGTGTCAGGATAAAATGGCTTACTCCACACCGAGTCTTCAACACACACTACATATTTCATTGTCGTAATTCCTCTTGCCATTTAATTCGTATCAGTACATACATGTACCAAATAGTTAGGAGTTATTACGGCCCCAAAATAATATTTATTAGTGGTCCATTCTAATACGCAGATAATTTAACTACATATAATCATTTAAGATCGATTCTTTCACAAGGTTAAAACTGAGGTTAGAGGACTGGTGTGCAAAATCCGAAATATCGATGCTGCTACAGATTAGACTTTGCCATCCATTTACATCTTTCCCCCATTGCCTGCCCTTTTCTTTGTGTTGCACTTTTTGTGTTTTATATTAAACACTAACTAGGCTGTATATTAACAAATAATAAGTAATTGAGCAACACGGTAACAAACTCCCACCATGTCGTCTCTTCCAGTTCTTTCCATAGAAATGAGCTAAATTCAACGCAGAGCGGTCGATTACAGGTGCATCTCATGCCGCGTGCTGGCCATGTTGACTGGATTAACAAAACTCGCTTCGTTGAAGTAAACAAAAACTAACCCAAGCAATTAATTTAGTATAATGGAAGGTATCTAATTACTTAACCAGACGTTCACTGTGTTTCCCACATTTGCCCAAGAGTAACAGGCGTGGAAGCCCCTCAATTAATTCTAGACGGAATCCCTGCTGTGATCACTGGAGGCTACGCCCAACCAAAAGCACAGGTAGATAATTCTTCAGCAATTACATCACATCATTAAAATTTGCTCCCTTTAGACCATAGGGTCATATTATAAATGGAGCATGGGCTAACTGCAAATAAATTCAGTGTAAGTGTCCAGAACCATTTTATATGTTTGAGATGATCATTATTATATTCATCAATCAAATTATATCAAGCCCATTTTTAAATTTAGTTTATCAAATAGGGTTGAACAGATGGAATTACCGAGCAAGGATTTTTTTTAAAATCCTAACCCATAAAAACCACAGCCAATCTCCAGCTTTTATTTTAGTCTTAGTCCGTATTGACCCGATTCAAAAACTGCATGCGCCATTTATTTATATCCGGCATGTAGTTGCCATGCACGTTACTATGGAAGTGACGAACATCTTTACCGCCGTATTTATCGTCAGAGAACGAGGGTTCACGTTCACTCTGCTATGTTCATTAAAGCACTGGCGTGGAGTGTTACGATTGTACCACTGTTGAAGAGCGACGATTAAGAGACATCTCTTTTACAAAGAGCCCAAAAGAAATTCTCCGACATGCCTCGTGTCTATATAGGCAGGCTGAGCTATCATGTCCGTGAAAAGGACATTCAGAGGTTTTTCAGTGGTTATGGCAAACTCTTGGAGATCGACCTAAAAAACGGGTAAGAAAGAACGGGGATGCTGATATTTGCACTGTACTTCAGAGGCCGTCAAAATAATATTTAAGACGTAGAGTTTAACTATTGTAGCTAATCGGCTGTATTTTCGAGTTAGCTTTGTTATCTAATTGTTCATGTTTAAATTGTTAGTTGGTTTGCGGGTACATGATTGCCGCGTGGACAAAATGGCCGCCCTTTCTGTTCAGAAAACAAGCAAACTCGCCCGCGGTAGG
The DNA here is from genome assembly GCA_025775065.1 of Hiodon alosoides. Lineage (NCBI taxonomy): Eukaryota > Metazoa > Chordata > Actinopteri > Hiodontiformes > Hiodontidae > Hiodon > Hiodon alosoides. The sequence goes on along the minus strand of JAOYSI010000017.1, from coordinate 1,684,093 downwards.
CGGCTCTGTACTTTGACCTGTGTATCTTGCACGATTCGCATAGTGTTTGTTTTTCTTTCTTTCTTCGGCGAGTAGGCTTTGTTCTCATATCAGTCTGGCTAGAGGCTTGTATATTTTTCGACTTTAGTCGTTTACACACATACCATTTTGATTCTGGGGGAAAACCGTTCGTTAACCACTGTGGTGGCACGAGACGATAACGCTGACTACGTAGCTAGTTCTATAGACGCTAAATGTTTTTTTTTTATCGTATGAAAGACTCATGATGGGAATAAATGAAGCTGCTATTCTTTTGGGCGAGTAGCTAATTGTTTTTTGTGTGCGTGAGTGTCTGGGCTGACTGTTGGTATTGTTGTATCGTGTCCATCATGTGCTCTGTTTTTAAAGGTTTTCAAATGCAAAGTTTACTTACAAACTTGGTTTACTAGCGTGAATTCGGATAAAATCTAATATAATCGCGCACAATGTATGTCATCTGAACGTTTTATGTTTTCATAGCGTTTACTTTATTATCTCGGTTAAATGTGCGGTTAATTTTTATAATGTGGGTTTGACGTTTTTCATGATGTCTATGCAGATACGGCTTTGTGGAGTTCGAAGACACTCGCGATGCGGACGATGCAGTGTACGAGCTGAACGGGAAGGACCTGTGTGGAGAGCGGGTCATCGTGGAGCACGCCAGGGGACCTCGGCGAGACCGCGACGGATACGGTGGGGGTTATTTGGGTGGTGGGCACAGTAAGTGCTGTCAGCAGCAGAATTAAATAACAGGGATCCCTCCTCTTGGGCCAAGTTCCTAACACAGCCTCAGGTGCCACTTTTCACTGGGGTGAAAAAAAAAACCCTTGCAAGGAAGAGAAATAGTATTGTTTTGTTAGGTTTAATTACAGTTACCATGTGGATTATAAGCAAACTTGTCTGCTGGTTTCCAGGTGTGTAACAGATGCTAATTGAGTTTGCTGGGATAGCTCGTTTTAAAGCTATCTACAGTACCCGTCTTGTGCACCTGTTCTGTAGGGTGGACAAAATTGCAAACCAATTTATTCTTAATTCATCTTCCAAGTTTCACCCGAACACTAAAACATGGAACTTCCAAGTCTAGTGTGGGGAAGCTGGTTTTTGCTGTTTAAATTATGTAATGGCACAGTTCACCCCCCACAATTAGTATATTGTGTTTTAGAGGAGGGATCATTTTCCTTGCAGGATGTCGCATGGAAGAGGATTTGCCAGTCCATAAATGATTCCCCATCCTTGCCCTTGACCCACGTCGTAGGATGTTGCCCCACATGTTGACCAGAGACGGTGTTGGTGGCAAATATGGACTAGAATGAGTTTTAGTGTCTATGTGGGGAGGGGTGGGCTTGTGTGGGCGTGGCTGGATATTAGGTCGGGTGTATTTGCATGGCTGCTGAGTTGAACTTGCTACTGTAAACAAAAATTGTAAACAAATTTTGAATAATTTAACGGTTCTATGTGTAGCCGTAAAAGTGTGATGCATTGAATAATTTGACGTGCAGTTATTTTTCTAGAATAAAATTGGTCGATGGATATAAAACCAGCCCAGCTGTCATGTAAATATGCCACGGTTATGACTTGTAAAGTTGCAATGTGTCTACCATCTGAATTCAACATTAACAAAGTCCTTGATGTTTCAATTTGAAAGAGTCCGGTGCGGGCTGAGTCCGAGTCCATTGAGGCTAAGATGACTGCCTGTCCCGTTTGGCCTTGGCTTTCACCTTACAATGTGTGTGTGACCTTTGCCCTTTGACCCTTTGGCTGACCTAACCGGAAGCCATGATGACAGCAGCCTTTTGCCAATAGACCAGGGTGATGGTGAGGAATCCCATTGGTTTTTATGTTGAAAGAAAAATTACGGAGCGGTTTTAGCCAAAAACGTGATGTGCCGCCTTCTGTTCTGCTTTGTAACAGAGCAGTTGCCTTCAGTCTCGCTGTTGTCAGTGAAGCGACGGTAAAGACCTGTAATCCAGTAATGTGGTTTAGTTAGTCTCTCTAGATTGAATGCAATGTATTTCAGAACATCATGGTAGCACCTGTTATAAATTTCAACCTGTTTGTGTATTTTTTTTTTTTTTTCTCTTTAGTCAGGTTTATGACCAGAACACATTTTTTTTTTTCTTTGATGGGAACAAAGCATTCAGGATTATGACCAGAACACATTGCCTTTATTAGATCTGGACAAAGCATATGTTTGCGATAAGATGCTGGTTATGTAGCTGAGTTCACGTTTTGGCTGAGCATTGCTGCTCTTTTGCACTTTTGTTCAGGAACAGCAATGCAACTGCTTGTGTGCAGTTGTACAGCCACAGCTTGTACAGTTCCCAGGCTGGCTTTGACCAACACTAGAAGCTTACTTTTGCCTAGGTTTGCAGACCACAATAACTGGTGGTGTTTCACTAAGGGCATGTAGACACAAAGGTTTTTATTCATTCCCCCCCCCCCCCTGAGAACGAGTCCTTAGGACTACTCAAGTCCAGAGCCAGACTCGCTGTTCTATCTACCCTAATAGCAGCTCCTTTTGATCTTTAAGTGGTTTGGAGAGCATGTGTTCCTGCCACTTTGCCGTACTGACTGATCTGTCCTTTTTCCATTTGAAGGCAGTAGTGGTTACAGCAGCAGGAGCCGCACTGGCAGGGATAAGTACGGGCCGCCTGTCCGGACCGAGTACCGACTCATTGTGGAGAACCTGTCCAGCCGTTGCAGCTGGCAAGATCTCAAGGTGAGCAGGATTAAAAATGGAAGAAGGAAAAATGGCAGTTTCATGTTGATCCGGGTGATTTTTGGCATGCTGGGTTTGTTTTTAACGGGGCATCGTCTCCTGCAGGACTTCATGCGGCAGGCTGGAGAAGTGACGTACGCGGATGCCCACAAGGAGCGTACCAACGAGGGTGTCATCGAGTTCCGCTCCCATTCCGACATGAGGAGGGCCCTGGACAAGCTGGACGGCACCGACATCAACGGCAGAAAGATCCGCTTAGTAGAGGACAAGCCTCGGCGCCGGCGATCCTACTCTGGCAGCCGGTCCAGGTGGGTGCTTAGCCTGATTCCTCCGTCTAACCCTTGGCAGTGAGCTGAATGCAAGGGTTTGTCTTTAATGTCTCTGCTGCCGGTTACTCCAGTGTAACATGTAGTGGGTTCTGGATTTTATGGAAGTATGCTTGCCTGGTTGTCTTCATCTTTTCACTGCATTATTGGGCTTTTATTACATTATAAAATATCCTTGTTGATCATTTTATGGCCGATGACCTCAATGACATTTGAATGCTGTCCTTGGAGTACAGGCTGGTTATATATTTTTCATTAAAGACTTAAGCGCTAGTCTTGAGTTATTTGGACAGGTTCCTTTTAGGTTTACACAATTAGGTTACATGTGCTGCATTTTTCCATTTGTCAATATAAGCCCTTCCCCAGAAGAATGGCATAGTGTGGTCTCTGGTGCTGCTTGGTGGGTTGAAGTCTGCTGTCTTTCTGTGCTGCAGGTCTCGCAGCCGCCGGCGATCTCGCAGCAGAAGCCGTAGGAGCAGTGGTTCCCGAAGCAACTCGAGATCCCGTTCACGGTAAGAGCCCGATTCTGCCCTTATTTACCCGTCATCCCTTTTCCCTGAAGGATGTTGATTGTGACGTTGTTTTGGTTTCTGGCCGACAGATCTCGTTCCCGCAGACGCTCCAGGTCCGGCCGCAAATCCCGCTCCAGGTCTCGTTCCCGCAGACGCTCCAGGTCTGGTCGCAAGTCCCGATCGGCGTCTGCCCACAAGTCACGGTCCAAATCGGGTGCCCGCAAGTCCCGTTCTCAGTCGCGCGGCAGGAAGTCGCGTTCCCGATCCCGTGGACGGAAATCTCGGAGCCGCTCTGCAAGCCGCAAGTCCTCGTCCCACTCCGACACTCGCAAGTCGCGCTCGAAGAGCCGCTCCAAGGCCAAGTCCGACCGTGAGTCCCGCAGCCGGTCAAAGGAGGAGCCTGCCGCCAAGAAGTCTCGTAGCCGCTCCCCCTCCCCTGTGGAGAATGGGAAGGAGGAGCGCACAAAGTCGGCTTCTCGCTCCCCTTCTCCCTCTGCTGGAGACAGCTGCGTTAAGTCTCCTGACAAACGCTCTGCCTCTCGCTCCCTGTCTCGCTCTAAGTCACGCTCTCGCTCCAGGTCTGCTTCCCAGGACTAACACAAGGGCTGGGTGAACACCCGCACTCCTTCCCTCCCCCTCAACCACAATGCTTTGATAGGGTAATCCATTAATGTTGATGGTTTACACCAGTTTGACTGCAGCTCCAGGTGTTGGGTTTTGTGGGCCTTAATTAGTCTTCAAGCACTTGGCACAGTAGGGCGTGTTCTCACGACTCAAGCGTCTTAATTGTTGCGTGCATGACTTGAGACGTGTTGGGAGGATTGGTTGGTGGATGTGTGCTTACAGGAGCAACAGTTAAATACAGTTTTGTAATTGCTGAAAACTTGTCTTGAAGTTTCGTTTTGGGAAAGCCTAGCTTGCCTTTTCAGTTTGCTTTTTTCTCCAACTTCCCCTTTTTGTTTAAATCAGAAATGCTTATTCTGGAACAAGTCCAAGTAGTGATGGACTGTCTGTATCCTGGAGGCTCTGCCCACTTTTCATATTCAATAGATTTAAGGTTTCCCCATATATAAATTAATTTCTGAATGGCAAGTGTTTTTCATTTTTTTTGGTTTTTATTTTTGTTCGAGGCAATTGTTACCAGATTTGCTTACTGCCGATAAGTGCTCTGCTCTCATTAATGGTGTCTCACCTTTCATTGCCAAAATGGGTAACCATGGAAAGCATGATTCTTACTGTACATTTATTAAAGGTTCTTATTAAAAATCTACCAGTGGATTCCTTGAATTTATTTTTTGCTGCGAGTCTGGAATTTACTTTTAATCTCCAAAAATAAAGTGGTTTAAATTAGTTTCAAGCGTAATTGGTTTAGGGATGCGGTTTCATTTTTTCGGAGTCACATTCTGGTAATTTAACAATGGATCATTTACAATTTTGTAAAAACGAAGGACAAAATGTAGAATCAATTCTATAAATTGTTTTCCTCGGTACGATGGTGGTTTGATTCACCATGAATCCTTTGTCATGTTCTTTGAATGAAAGGAAGAAGCGCTTGTAGTGCGCGCATGCGCACTTGAATGACTTGACCCGCAAAGAAGAGTGGCTGGTAAGAATAATTTTATTCCCTTAGCTGAATAGCTTGCCAGTTTCAATTAAAATTTATCGAAATAAGCAACGAACTATTAAATAAACGATAGCTACATATACCGTATTCGGAATTACTTGCAAATGCGTGTTTATCCGCCTCAAACTACAATCGTGACAAAATTCGGTTTCTAGGATGCTAGGATATGTGGCAAATATGAAGTATTCATAGACAATCCAATTGACAAGAATTATTATTTGATTTTACACAATGCTTAGCTTAACAGAGCGTCTGACACGCGACCTGAAGCCATTAAGTAAGTATGTGATGTCGCCTAATGTCGCGTGATGGACATCTCATTCCTTAAGAAAAATCTAGATTGGTAGCCGCTACGTTTTCGCAAATTCCTCGTATTTTCCCTTAAATTATGCTTCAATGATTGAATCATTCCGCCATTTTGCTAGTAAAAACTAGTAAATCTGGTTCTGTTCCTGTGTTTGTCACAACGTGGCAGGGCTAATTAAACGTTTTGATGAGCAATCAGAAATGGTAGTGTGGTGTCCTGTTGTCAATTAAGAAGGACCCAATATATGACACTTAAATTATAAATTATACGACCCAGTAATTTAACGTCTCCGCTATTAGTGGAACCTCGGTTACCTGCATAACGTTACTATGCAGTTTATTCGGCCAGCTGCCTAAGTAGTTGCAATGAGTGCTGCGGGGTAGCGTCGTTTCCCAAGAGTCGTTTGTCCAATTTTTCCTCGGACCAAGCTGGTTTGGATAAGATCTACAACGCTATATCTTAAACGGCCAGCTTGCCTTAGTACCTCGTACCCATTCTTGGCGTGCCATTGCAAGTGTCGCTATAAAACAGAAATGTATCATGCTGTACAGTTGCATATCGATGAAGGATATAGCAATGGCTATTCAATTTTGATCAGCCACTCATTTTTCAACATAGAGGTTTTCTTTGAAATATGGATTATTAAGTGCAGTTATATTTTAGTTTACTTTTAGTTCCTACGCTAAGAATGCCACACCGCGCTTTCAAAGGCAGACGCATGAGGGTAAAGTTAAATCTCCAATGACTTGGGGTTTGCCTGCTTTCCTGTAGATGGGTCTGTTCAGGTTTAGTTTGTACCGGGATTGGTCCTTGGTGTTGCATGGTTACTAAATTATTTCACATTGTTTACAAGTTTGGGTAAATAAATAAGTACCGAGAAAGATTTAGCACACATTACTGTAGATGAGATAACCAATAGCTCTGGCTGAATAAAGTTTATCTTGGCGATTTTCATGTATGTATTTTGCATTACGTTTATGGTATAGCATACAAGTGTTCATTTTATA
>JAOYSI010000017.1:1627648-1676400 GCA_025775065.1 Hiodon alosoides | reverse complement strand
TGTGTGTGTGTGTGTGTGTGTGTGTGTGTGTGTGTGTGTGTGTGTGTGTGTGTGTGTGTGTGTGTGTGTGTGTCTGCAGTGCTGAGTCAGGACATCCCCCACATCTTCGCCATGACACTGTTCGAGGAGTACATCTACTGGACTGACTGGGAAACCAAGTCCATCAACCGGGCCCACAAGAGCCTGGGCACCAACAAGACCATGCTGATCAGCACCCTGCACCGGCCCATGGACATCCACATCTACCACCCGTATCGCCAACCAGAGGGTCAGTAGACTTTTAAGCGGGTAGAATCGCCAGTAAGGGACAACTTTCCAATATCAGTTTATCTGTAACTCTGCACAGTTGCATGCCTTTTGTGGTTTACACTGGCCTTCTTCTATCACAGTGACCAACCATCCCTGTCAGACGGACAACGGGGGCTGCAGTAACCTGTGTCTGTTGTCTCCGGGAGGGGGATACAAGTGCGCCTGTCCCACCAACTTCTACCTGTCCAACGATGGGCGTCAGTGCATGTCCAACTGCACAGCCAGCCAGGTCAGGAGCCCTGACTGACAGACAGATGGCTTAAACCTCTAAGATGACTGATCAATGTGTAACCAAAGTAGATGCTTGATCATCAGTTCCACTTTTTTACCAGTGGTTGTGTGAGGTTAGGACTTATCCATGTTTTGTCACCCATTCAAACAGATCTTGAGGAAAAATATTGAGAAATAGGCTCTAGTGCCCTGCACCGTACTCTGGTCGGTCTACTTGGTGCCCAAGTACAGAAAGATGGACAACTCTACTTCACTTTTCCACAGGTTGTTGGAGTTTCCCTCTAATCTTTTTTGTTGTCCCTGCAGTTTGTGTGCAAGAATGACAAGTGCATTCCCTTCTGGTGGAAGTGCGACACAGAGGACGACTGTGGAGACCGGTCTGATGAGCCTGCTGATTGCCGTGAGTGTTAGGGATTGTGTTTAGAGTTGGGGTGTAGGTGTATAATTACTAGGTTTGGCATACGAATACATACACGCACTTATATATGAGATCTAGATGGTCATATTGACTAGGATTAAAGTACAGCGTTTGTTCAGGTTTAATTAGTCTTCAACAGTGATACAAACATCTGTGCTTGAAGGAGAATTTATACGAATGGGTTTGAGCGTGCATGTTTGAGTATCTCCCTTTTCAGCCACATTCCTTTATACCATGGCTCCTTGTCGCGAGTGTATATGTGCAAGTGTGACGAAATGGAAAGACGCGCTGGACTGGCTGTGTTCATTTGTGCAAATCTATCCTCCTTGCAGCCGATTTCAAGTGCAGGCCTGGCCAGTTCCAGTGCGGCACCGGGATCTGCACCAACCCGGCCTACATCTGCGATGGAGACAACGACTGCCAGGACAATTCTGATGAGGCTAACTGCGGTACAGCCCCTCACTGTCGTCTCTAACCCTGTAGACCTATACTGGACCTTTCTGTGTCTGCTTCTTTTCCTGTCCCCTGTCTTCCTTCTGGTCCGCTATTTTATTTTTCGTTGCGGTGCATAAGTATTAAATAAAGTGAAATCAAAGCTAAAGAGAGGCGGAGATTTTTGCTGGGTGATAACTATAGCTTAAATATAACTGGTAAGGAAGGGGTCTAAATTGGTGTACCTGAGCCTCTTGATTTTTAGAACAATATCATTTTGTGGCTGATTACTAGTTGGGAGAGTCGGGCATAAACAAACGTACTGTCCTTTTCTGTCTCGTTCTCTGTACTCTCCAAATGTCTGGTAAGCTGACGGCTGTCTGTCTGTGTGCTCCAGATATCCATGTATGCCTGCCCAGCCAGTTCAAGTGCACCCATCCCAGCCGCTGCATCCCTGGAATCTTCCGCTGTAATGGACAAGACAACTGCGGAGAGGGGGAGGACGAGAGAGATTGCCGTGAGTGGGCCGGCCTTAGTTCATCTTCCATAACCCGCGCAAGGAGCATATTTTACAGAACTGCAAATTTGGCTTCTTAACTCTTTCAAATTTGTTAGTGTTTTTTTTTAACAGTCCAGTTAAAATGACATCACGACAGGCTTATTTTTTCTGTCGTACTATGTTGCTGTTCCTTTCCTCCTCCACAGCTGAGGTGACCTGCGCCCCCAACCAGTTCCAGTGCGCAATCACCAAGCGCTGCATCCCCCGTGTGTGGGTGTGTGACCGTGACAACGACTGTGTGGATGGCTCAGATGAACCAGCCAATTGCAGTAAGGCTGTCTTCCCCCTCGTTCTCTCTCTGTCTCGTTCTCTCTCTCTCTGTCTCGTTCTCTCTCTCTCTCTCTGTCTCGTTCTCTCTCTCTCTGTCTCGTTCTCTCTCTCTTCCCCCTCGTTCTCTCTCTTCCCCCTCGTTCTCTCTTTCTCGCTAGCTCAATTCAATTCAGTTATCAAATGCTTTATTGGCATGTTATACTGATATAGATACCATAAAAATTAAAGTCATTTGCATTTCCTTCAGTGTTCATTGCCCTTCAGGCTGTGGCAGGCTGCTAAATACTGTGAAGCTATTTTCTGTGTGTTTCTACACTATGAGGAAATTTTCTCTTTGGTTGTAGTTTTTTACATCAGAGAATGTAGCTCCATTTCCTGTTTGCAGCCATATCTGCCTGCATCAGCCAGTTTCAATGGGCCGACTGAGCTCAATCAGTCTGTTCATTGTCATTCTTTTTTAGTGCTGTCAGCCTCAGGACCAGCTGACTGAGTGGACTCTTCTGTATGCTCAGCTTTTGCCATTGCAGGGCTGTAAAATTGAGCCTATTATGTGTGTCAATGAAGAGTGGATGCTGGCCTCAATCTGCTTTGCATGCGTCAGGAAGAGTTTACCTTTGTGCATGCATGGATTTAGCTAGCTATTTCTGCCATTTGGGAAAGTCTGTGTTTGTGAGCTTTGCTGCCATATAGTGCAATTGGTTGAATTATTTTGAAGATTTTTCACTGTATTTGTGTGGGTGGTTGGTTGTGTGTTTTCATTTATGGCAGACAATGCCCTGCTAGCTTTCTCTTTCTGTTCACCCACTGCCAAGTTGGCGCTCTTAGGCAAGATGAGTGTTATGAGCATGTTTTCATGTATTGAATCTTCCAAGATCTGGTCCTTTACTGGAAAATCATAGTTTAATGTTTTTATTGGTGTTAAATGTCCGTGGCTCTGCTGAAGTTCAGCGGATTGAAACCAGGTCATCCGCGCTGTGTATAAATTTAATATCTGTGAGTCATATAAGTGAGTCCTGGGACATCTGATTGTTCTGACCTTGTGGATCCATGAATATAGATATGAATTAGTTGGACCCTGCCTCACTTCTTGTCCTTGATGGAAGTCATTTATTTATTTTTTTACTATTCTACATGGCTTTTACATTTTTTTTGGTATTAAGTTTGTCTCCACTTTTAAAAATGGGAATTATTAGTCCTCCGTTCCAGATATGGGAAGTTGCCCACCTTCATAATAAGGTTAAAAAGCGTAATTATGACCTCCTGTTGCTTTGTGTTAGTGTATTTTAACATTTTATTTAAGATGTGGTCTGGGCTACAGGCTTTCCTGGCCTTGAGGTCTTGCAGTTTTACCTGAAATTCTTGTTCAGTAATAGGGGGCTGCAAGTTCGGTAATCCTTTACAGAAAATTCTATATGTTTCAGATGCCAAATTTAATTTAGTTGGGTGAGATTACAATTTGGATGAAATAATTATTCTATCCTATGCCTTTACCAACTTTGTCAAGTCGCATTCTTTGTGGAAAATCTCAACTTTGTTTTGTCTAATATTAAGAGCTGCTGTTTTTTCTCTATTTTACACCTGCATGCTTATTTTCTTGGTATCAGTTGCTTTCTGGAACTGCTTAAATCTCATATATAGGATTGGTTAATCTTGTACATCTTGTAGGGTTGTGTATATGTCGTTATTTTATTTTCTGTCTCTTTGAGGAACACAGTAGTTTTATTGTGTTAGTGGCTTGACAGAGAAAGGGTCTAAATCACGGGCTGCATAGTCTGCTGTGTTGTTGCCACGAGGTGAGCTGTTGGTGAATCATTATTTATGTTTGGAGAGCTGTCTCTGTGGTCATCAATCATTTTTGAGTAATTTTGTCTCAAGTTGCATTTATTTCCCTGATTGTGGTATAGTCAAGCTGTGTGTCCGTGCCGGAATTTAAATCAATACAAATAAACACATCTCCATGGGCATCGAAATGGGAAAATTCTGTATGGAGTAATATTCTAACAGGATGATTAGATCTAGGTTTCTAGTGTTTTCCCTAAACTCTGCAGATAACATTTTACATCCAGACAGATGAGAGTTTAGGCCATGAGAATGTTAGCAGATTTGTTCTGTTGATGCGTCCTTTTTTAAAGTTTTTTATGCGTACTGATTTGATGCATTTCCTCTGCGTCGCTGTTGCCTTGCCCTGTTTGTGCGCTGGCAGCTGCTGCTTAGCTGGATCTGCCAATTCATATGTGAGACTTGTTTTGGCGCTAGCGCTGGTTCTGGTTCTGGTGCTGGTCCTGCTGGCCGTTTTGGTGCAATTGGTGCTAGCTGGTGGAGATGGCTGGGCACATGGTATTTTGTCAGTGGACCAGGTTTTTGCCACCTGCTGCTTATCTTTGGGAAACTGATATCTTTCAATGTCTTTGTAAAAAATGGGAAATTGTGTTGTCGGGCACCAGACTTTGTGGTTGAGTAAAAGCTTCTGTTCTTTAATAAATCTTCTGTTTGATCTTGTCTTTTCAGTAAATACAAAATAAATTAACATTTACCGTATGTGACGCACCACTCCCCCCCCCAGCCCAGATGACCTGCGGAGTGGATGAGTTCCGGTGCAAGGACTCAGGCCGCTGTATCCCTGCACGCTGGAAGTGCGATGGAGAGGACGACTGTGGAGACTCCTCTGACGAGCCCAAGGAGGAGTGCGGTGAGGAAGCCGAGGGAGGGCAGCTGGAGTGATCTGGAGCGGGCGTCTCAAGCTGGCCTTCATTTCCCACAATCATCCAGCAAAAAAGCGAAATATACAGCCTTTACTCCCCACCCCTTTTACACATATTGTTCTTACAACACCTACAGACATTAATAAACAAGTTTTATTATTCTAAATCAATTCTATTCATGCTTTTTCACACTATTTACGTTTATATGTTATGTAGCTGTATAACGTTTTATGACGCCACCATTTGTGAAGTTCATACCTTTGGTATGGGCTGCCGGGTTTGGTGGGAGAACTCCTAACCTGTGTCCATCTGTCTTTGTACAGATGAGCGGACCTGCGAGCCCTATCAGTTCCGCTGTAAAAACAACCGCTGTGTCCCGGGCCGCTGGCAGTGTGATTACGACAATGACTGCGGGGACAACTCTGATGAGGACAAGTGCGGTAGGTGTCTGGGTTTCCCCACTCTCTGTCGCCATTTGCCCTTAGCACTTGGGGTACGGACTCCAACATGGAATCGTTCAAACACCTGCTTAAGTCAACATTCTGCATGTATAAGACCCAGTCTGGAGCTAAGAGTGAACGAGGTCCTGTGTTTGGCTTGTACTTTGCCACAGTCAGTATTGACGTTATGTGACTCCATTTAAGTGTCGAATGAAATTTTCATTTAGTCATCTGAGTTTTGTTTAGGTGCATTTGATCAGACACACTGGGCTAGTGTACTTTGATCTCATGCACAGTGGTTGTGATGGTTGAGGTCTTTTTGCCCCGTTACAAACCTATTGGGTCTACTACTTTTCTCCCCCTGTTCATCTCTCATTGTTATCTCACATAGGAACTGTTGGGTGACTGTTTAATTGTGATTAATTTTTTATTAATGGAGTCTAGTGTCACTGACTGATGGTTACAGAAGATTTAAATAAGTCTGTAAATAAGTGTCATAGTGGGAAAGAGTGTAGATGTCTATACGTGTGTCTTAGTTAGTGTGTCTTGGCATGAGTGAGTTTAAACCTGTGAGCGAAGAGCTGAAACCATGTCTGTGAATTAGCATGCAAGCACGTCTTTAACAACTTACATTCTCACCAGGTTTTGTTTGCGTTGTGGATGTATTTCTGTGACCATTGACACATCTCACTTCATCTTATGTTTATGCTTCATTTCACACTGACATGTTGGCGTGAGTCAGAGGTAGGTCTTACCACTTTCAAAACTCCCACCAGCCCCTCCCTTTCCCCCTGACCCTGCCAAATCCCAACCCCTCCCATTCATTGTTCCAAGCCCTGTTAGTAACCCCAGGGTGATTTTCTAAAGGATCACCAATGTGCAGCGTTTTACAGGTGAAATGGCGGGAGGTGGAGTAGAGAACCTTAAATCATTCTATGCTTCCACTGTGCTTCAATCAACCTCTGGGCTTTGCCTCCCACCAGCACCTCTGAAAAACGCTGTGCAGCCATCTGCCTCTAGATCTCAGCCCTGCTTTACCTCAGAGAACCTTCTGGCGTCTTCTGTGTCTCTTCATTCGCTTGTCTCTCTTTATACGCTTGTGTCTGTACACTGGCAGTCTACACAGTGTCTGAGGTCCTGACGAGGAACAGACATTGCCTGTTTTTGTAGTGAATATTTAATCTTTCAGTGGAATGTATGTTGCTCCTCACTACCCAAAATTCACTCTCTATACAATGCTGTATTGGTTGCTTTAACCAACCCCCTGAAAAGACACTTTGGATAATACACAAATGGTAGATTTTTACACCAAAATTTCAAACCTTCCCTGGAAATGACGGAAGAACACTCTCAAGCGTTTAAATTTGCCTTTGGTGTAACTGGCAGTCCCTATAAAGGACACCCTGTGTACACCTGTACCCTTCGTTCTTCTCCTTGAGAGCTGCCTTACGTTCACCGCCTCAGATTTTTATTCAGCCCTAATTGGCCTTATTGTGTATTTATTTTCCATGTGTTTCGCCACTGGAGGGGGATATTCTGACTGGTTGTGACAGAGATGACTAAAGCCTTTCTGACAAAATCTATTTATACAGCTCAAGTATGCTCTGTAAGCTTTTTAAAAATCTATTAAAGCCTTTGTCATACTCGCATTCATAAACGATTCATTGCCAGGTATATTTTACTTTTGACTTCAATACAAATAGTCATTTGACTCTAAAATCACAGTATATAATAGCATGCACAGTATATAATACCATTTTTACATATGGTGTAAAACTGAAAGAGCCGCTAGTCACCCATTTTACATGGCGTATGCTTTGCAAAATTATAGATAAACTAAGCCGCCTAGCAAACCATATCGTTTTATTCTGGGTTTGCACTTTTTTACAAAAAAAAAATTGTTTTTGCGAAACATCCAAACTTAGAAAGCTAGCTAGCTACATATTATCGGTGGCTGCGTGGCTAGGTACATAGACGAAAATGAATCGTCTGATAAAATCTAAAAGAAGCCGAAATGGCTCTTTCTAGCTGGAAACGTTTGCATGAACCATTTTTATCATTTTGAACGTCTTGTGTTTTTGGAAAACTGTCTGCCTAATTGTTTGTATTTGGCTCTACAATTCAGAATCAGATCAGGTCTATGCTCACGCAAGTAAACAAGATGAATACCCTAAAAACTGGACGATATAAATAAAAATAGAACAAATTCTATACTGTTGCGGTATTTCAAAAACAATTGGCTATCCTAAAAAAATCTATAAATGAGCAAAACCTTGTAGAAACTAAACTTTACAATGTATCGGTTTTTCAGTAGCAATTCGCTAAACTAAAATCAAATAAAAAAATGAGTAGAATTATTAAAGCGGAGGGGCTTGGTGTGTGGTTCGCTTTCATTATATTGACAAATTATTATCTATAAACTCTGCACGGCTAATAAAATGTGGTTCAGAAAAAAATCTGTATATATCGCATTATATCGATATTGTCCAGAATCTGGACAGTATCATGATATGAAATTTAGGCCATATCGTCCACCCCTATATTATCATCCCTGTGATCTCTCTTCCCACACCTAGAATGAGCTGTATTATAATGCTTAGGAATTTCAGCAGAAACCATGCTTCACTCTATGTAATGCATTTGCCACTGTGTGAGGTATGAGGTTGTCAATCTCACTATTTTCCAAGTCTCTTGAGATCTACAACGGTAAGACTTGAAAGGTCTCGTTACAACATCAAGTGGTTATGTGTGCACGCGCACGCGTGGTGACTGTACATTTTCTGATATTACATTGAAAATAATTTAGCATCAGTGTGTGCATATTCTGTGGTTTTATGTGCACAGGAGCAGGTCTTCACCTCTGCTCTCTCTCTCTCTCTCCCTCCCTCCCTCCCTCTCCGCCTCTGCCCAGTTCCTCGGAAGTGCTCTGAAAGTGAGTTTGCCTGTACCAATGGCCGCTGTATTGCCGGGAGGTGGAAGTGTGACGGTGATCATGACTGTGCTGATGGTTCGGATGAGGTAACCATTTCCACTCACACTGACTGCTCAAATAAAACCAACCTTGTTTCAAAGCAGGAACTGCTGAGCAAGACCTTTCATGATTTTTTTTTAAATCGATATTTGCATTTACAGAGAATTATAGAAATTCTCTATTTATAATAGCTTGAACCAATATTAAAACATTTTCATGTTTTCTTGTTGTAAAGCATATAAATATATTCATAGTTTTTATGATTTGTATGATAAAGTTGTACTTGATATGTATTTATTGGCTATTTCAGTATCTAAAAAATGGATTTGTTATTGTAATTTTGGAATTATTACTATAATTTTTTTATTATTTAAAATATCGTAAATTTGAACTAAGATCATGACTTGGGTAGATTTAATATAAATGTGTCATTCTGTGCTGACATGTTGCATGTGTCTCTCAGAATGGCTGTGATCTGAAGTGTGACAGTGACCAGTTCCAGTGTAAGAATGGCCACTGCATCCCCATCCGCTGGCGCTGCGACGCTGATCTTGACTGCATGGATGGGAGTGATGAGGAGAAGTGTGACACTGGAGGTGAGTAACGAGAGCAGATCTGTGGAAAGGGTCCTGGGGGGGGGGGGGGTCCACACCAGTTTGAGTTGTAGCTTCAGTGCCCAGTCATGTGACCTCGAGGAGTGGGTGCCCACTGCCTCTGCTGTGATTAGCGATTACAAATTTGGTGCTGTAAGCTGAAGGACTCCCAAAGAGGGTGTTTGAGAAGCCGTGAGGTGCTGATTGTGATTTGGTGTTGAACACGGAGGATGGGACACTAACCACTGTGCCCTCCCTGCTTATTTGACTTATCCTTTCCTGCCTCAGTGGGACGACACTGCCCCCTGGACGAGTTCCAGTGCAATAACACACTGTGCAAGCCGCTGGCCTGGAAGTGCGACGGGGAGGACGACTGTGGGGACAACTCTGACGAGAACCCAGAGGAATGCAGTAAGTCTGGCCTGCCATGCTGCCCACAGGTGAGGAATACCATGCACAGTTTTCCCTCTGACCGTGACAACCTGTCTTTCTTTCTGTCCTACAGAGAAGTTCCAGTGTCCGCCCAACAGGCAGTTCCGTTGCCACAACGACCGCGTCTGCCTATGGATTGGCAAGCAGTGTGACGGCGTTGACAACTGTGGGGACAACACTGATGAGCAAAACTGCTGTGAGTGAGAGACTCCCTCAGCGTGTGCCGTAGCCAGAGAAGGCACCTGCTCTGTTTCTGTTCAAACCACCACTACCAAACTTGTCTAAGAGGCAATTTGTGTAAAGAATTTTAATATAATCTTAAGCCATGTAGCTCCTAACACAGTAAATGCGTGTCTGTGAGATTTTTGTGTCGGTCCCCCTCAGATGTGCCCCCTCTCACGCCCACCTGTGAGAAGGACCAGTTCCTTTGCAGCAACGGCCGCTGCATCAGCTCCAACCTGCGCTGCAACTTCTTCAACGACTGTGAGGACTACGGCTCCGATGAGTTTGACTGCAAAAGAGGTACCGTCAGTCGGGAGTCGCCTACTCATAGGGGTGGGTCTGCTGATTCTGTAAGCTAGGCAAAGGCTCGTCCTGATGCTGACCCCGCCCCCACCTTTTGCAGATACCATGCTGCATAATTGCCGCAGCAACAACACTCAGTGCGAGGACTGGGATGAGGCCTACTGCATCACCAACGGCACCGATGCCTTCTGCTCCTGCAGATCGGGCTTCCAGAAGACGGGCCCCAACACCTGCGAGGGTAACAAACTGTACTGAGGAACAGCCATGTGTGTTTGACGAGATAGAGAAATCTGAAAAAGATCAAAGAAAGGCTCAGTTCATACAGGACATATGTCATACTCTTGAACAACATTATCTACATATGGTAGCTGTACTGTATTTGTATATATCTAAATGTTATGTGTGTTTTATGCCTTGTGTCTTGTATTTTAACACGTGGCCAACTGGTCAGTAGTGATGCCCTTATACGTGGGAAGACCGCAGTTCTTGTCCAGTTTTCTCCTGCTTTGGAACTTTAGAATGTTTTTTTGATCATGTTTTTCCATCTGTCAGATAAGAACGAATGCAAGCAGTTTGGGATATGTTCTCACATCTGCAACAACACCAAGGGTTCCTACAAGTGCACCTGCCACAAGTACTTCACCAAGATTAATGAGACCTGCAAAGCAGATAGTGAGTACCTGCTGTATTAATTCATGCCTCTGATAGTGATGAAGTCAGTCACAGGCCATTCTTATGTATTGTGCATAGGTTTATGAAAAAAACTAACAATAGAAGCATACTTCGATGCAAGTGTCTGGGATGTCTTGAAAAGAGATGTGTATTTATATCTACACCAAACTTACCGGTATCTCTGTGTGCGTTCACCATCAGTCTAACAGCACTTTGTTACCTATCTGCAGACCTCAACAGCAACGGGCAGGTCCTCTACATCGCAGATGACAACGAGATCCGCAGCCTGGATCCAGGGGTCCCCAACTGGGTTTACGAGCAGACCTTCCAGGGCGACGCCAACGTGCGCATCGACGCCATGGACCTGCACGTCAAGTCCAACAAGATCTTCTGGACCAACTGGCACACAGGCCGCATCTCGTCTTACGAGCTGCCGGCTTCCACCTCCGTCCCCTCGCCCAACTCCAACCGCAACCGCCGGCAGACTGAAGCCCAGGTCACTGACCTGGAGGTACGGGCCCAGCCCCAAATTCCTGTAAAAATGCTAGCTTACAGCAAGCTCTTGTTTCGGTGGTGAGCCGTCCTACACCCGCGTCGTTCTTCAACCAGAGTTTATTTAGCATACTTTTTCTTACCTTTCTCAGTAATCAAACTTTAGTTGAGTTTTAGCTACATGATGATACTCGGGTTAAGCTAACTGTTAGTAGAAACCTCACCAGCGACTCTTCAGTGTATCTGCGAGTGCTCCAATTGTGCCATGTTGTCCCCTGTCTAGATCCCTGGACTGAAAATGCCCCGCGGCATCGCCGTGGACTGGGTGGCGGGTAACATCTATTGGACCGACTCTGGCCGGGACGTGATCGAGGTCGCGCAAATGAACGGGCTGCACCGCAAGACGCTCATCTCGGGCATGATTGACGAGCCGTACGCCATTGTGGTGGATCCGCAGAGAGGGTGAGGAAGGGGCTGCCGAGGGGGTCCGAGAGCTTGCCGAACGGGCGAGGAGAACGCTCAGTTAACGCCAGCTGCTGTCACTTACGGGGTGTCACAGAGAGATGTGGTCTGAGTTTTTAATTCTTATTGTGACTTAATGGGTCAATATTGAGGCCCATGATGCTGATTTCTGGAGAGAGAGTATTCTTCCTATACAAGCTACTAATTTTCACTATAAAGCAGTTTGCTTCTCCTTCAGAACCATGTACTGGGCAGACTGGGGAAATCACCCAAAGATTGAGACGGCAGCCATGGATGGGACAATGAGAGAGACGCTGGTCCAGGACAACATTCAGTGGCCTACCGGTGAGCTGGCTTTTTCCCCACTGCAGCCTGTTCTGTTCTGGCAGATTTACCTCGCTTCATTCCCATTAAATACTTGATTTCCCAATAGATTTTGGTCCAGAGGCCTTATTATAGAAAGATCATAACTGCCAGACCGTATCTTTGAGATAGGAATCCCTTTTTTTGTAATACAGATTTTCCCAAACTGACAGTTAGAGAATCCTAAGTAATTTTCATGTCTCAATTTAAAATGAGAGTTCTGTAATACGTTTTGATCCTAACATTTAGGAAAAGGTAGAACATATCCTAACTTATGATTTGAAGAAAATAAATAAATATTGCAAACTGAATAACAAACCCTGTGAGATAGTATCAGATAAAAGTGCTTTTGCTGAGGTTTTGCTAGCTAATATTCTGTTTGCTGCTACCACATTTCACCGCTGGTGATCAACTGAACTGGACGGCAAACATGATTTAGAAAGACTCATCTATAGATGGACATACATGGAATTTAATTAAATACCTGACTTTTAAAAAGTAAAAAAATCTTAGTTTTCTCTCATTTAGCGTTTAAAACCAACATACCGTTTAGAAAACCAGTACAAAACCTTCAAGACTTGGCACACCAAATATTTTGAGCTAAAAAATATAGACTTTGTGGGAAATGGGAAATATTTTTATTTATTTACAATGTCGTTTTTTACAATAAAGATGAATGTGTTCATTTTTTTAAATGTAGCACGTTACCACAGGTTTTGATAAAGTATTCTAATAGTAATATTTTATATGTCTATATATGGGAATTTAGGTTAGTATTGCGACCTGTGATTTCGGAATCGCAATGATTTACAATTCTGTAATATCATGATAGGAATAATCTTATTTTAGCCATGGAAAATAAGATGGTAAAGACAGTTAGGATATTATTCTGTAATAAGGCCTCAGGTGATCTTTTGTCCAAAACCCTGACCTGCTCATTAAACACCCAGTGTAACCAGACTGATCTGCCAGAGATTTAAACCTTCGTACTCTTTCCCTCCCCCCAGGTCTGGCAGTGGACTACTTCAACGAGCGTCTGTACTGGGCGGACGCCAAGCTGTCTGTGATCGGCAGCGTGCGTCTCAATGGAACTGACCCCGTGGTGGCCGTCACCAGCATCAAGAACAGTTCAGTGTGCTTCCGTTGTCTGTATTGATGGGCTGTTTTTAGCAAAGATATTCCTAGTGAAGAAAAACCTCTTGTCATATCTCTTTTAAATATACTGACATTTCGACCCACCTAAATGATTAGCAGTTGCTTAGTTACCGCAGCAGATGTCTGTAACACAGAAATGCACACTGTGGCATCACCAAAGAGCACGCTTTTACCTTCCTCAAACAGAGCTCCACCACCCCTTCAGCATTGACATCTTTGAGGACTACATTTACGGCGTCACCTACATAAACAACTTTGTATTCCGGGTGAACAAGTTTGGCAAGGGGCCAATGGAGAACCTGACCACGGGCATCAACCACGCTACTGACATTGTTCTCTACCATCGCTACAAACAGCCAGAGAGTGAGTAAAGACCCCTCTCTCACACCCCCTCCACTTCTGTCTGGCTGTCAGAGGAAATGCATAGAAATAGAGCCGTTATCAGAAATGCACTAAACATTATATATAGTGTTAAATATGTACGGTGCCACAATAATAAACTTGTGCAATCGACTGCACCGTCTTCTCCTCACGCTCAGTCAGTATTATGTTGGAAGTTGTTTCGAGCGTTCTCAGCCGGTTTGCTACCTTGTCCCTAGTCCTCCTCAGTGAAAGGCATGGCTGTAAGAGTGTTGCTTTGTGATTCGCAGTGAACAACCCATGTGACAGGAAGAAGTGCGAGTGGCTGTGCTTGCTGAGCCCGAGCGGCCCCGTTTGCACCTGTCCCAACGGCCGCACACTGGACAACGGGACCTGCGTGGAGGTCCCCTCCCCAACACTGTCCCCCATTTGTGAGTGTCCCTCCTCCTCCCTAAAGTTCATGGTTATTCAGAGATACTGACCAGCCTCTGTCAGAGAGTCTGCTGAGAGACGGGGCCTTCTGTGGCTGCATGTTACAGTGGCCTTTGAAGATGTATTTGTTAAAAGAAGTCAGACGTGTACTGGTTACTCCCTGTGTCTTTGAAACCAGAAATTTGGAAAAATACTGTATGTGTCATTCTTCCCACTGTAGGGTTTCTTTAATGCACTCTGAAAGACGACTGCAGATTTGACAGTAATGATGAAAAGCTGTGACGTGTTGCATTTGATGTGCGCGTTCCAGTCCAACGCCCATGTCTGGGGATGCCCCTGGGACGTCTTAACGTTCTCTCTCTCTCTCTCTCTCTCGCTCTCTCTCTCTCTCTCCCCCACAGCGCCCTGCACCGCCCAGTGTCTCAACGGAGGTAGTTGCTTCCTCAACGCCCGCAAACAACCCAAGTGTCGCTGCCAGCCCAACTACAGCGGGGACAAGTGTGAGATCGACCAGTGCCGGGACTACTGCCAGAACGGGGGCACCTGCACTGCCTCGCCGACAGGTACTGCAATCGGGGAGCCCAAAGGGCACAAACCATCCATCTCTCACAACACCATTAATTTGTACGAACTTGTGTAACATGTCAACCTACTTCCTGTACAAAGCTCTCATATAGCCAGCCTTTGTGCTTTGTGGGACTCTTTCAGTCAGGGTTGTTATCTCGCACTCTTCTCTGTGACCCTAATCATTTCTGTGTCCCAGGAACGCCCACCTGCCGCTGTGTTCCCGGATTCACCGGCCCCAACTGCAACCAGCAGACCTGCAAGAGCTACTGTGAGAATGGTGGGAACTGCACCGTCAACCAGGGCAATCAGCCTACGTGTCGTTGCCCTGGCGACTTCTTAGGAGACCGCTGCCAATACCGTGAGTGTCCTGTACCCTACAGCCGTACGCTGACACAAAGGCATTCAACTGTTAAGCGATTTTATTACAGCATTGTAGACAAAGTAAGGAGCAGTACTTTAATTATGCCTCTTTGCTATTTAGGGCAAAGACCCACTCTTTATTTTTGTTAAAAGCTGGCTTATGTCCAGAGTTATTCATACAGTGAGATTGTATTGAAGGGAATCAACTTAAACTCCTGATTCTTCAGCAGCAGTACACGTTCCTCACTCTCATTTCGCACTGGCAGAAGGGTTAACGATGAGTGACGTGAGTCTGACCCTGCCTGTGAATCTACTCTGGTGCCTTTCCCAGGGACGTGCGAGGGCTTCTGTCAGAACGGGGGCTCCTGTCTGCAGGCAACCAGCGGCGCAAGGCACTGCCGCTGCCCCCCTCAGTTTGACGGGCACACTTGTGACGTGGACAAGTGCCACTACTGCAAAGATGGCAAGTGCATTCCAACCAACAGCTACAAGCCCACAGGGGAAGTAACCTGCAGGTATGTTCCATCCCACTACTGCCCTCTACAGCCCACGCAGGGCAGCCTCTGCTTTTATTAACTGGTAAACATGGTGTGCAAATTTAGTCTGTTGGCATCCTCAGGGTCACTAAAAATAGAATGCCCAATTTGAACATGATGGGGTTAGCTCTGTTGGGAATAATTGAGCAACTTCTACATCAGGGTTTTACAATGTAAAATTCAGCGACTGGGTAAGGGTTTCCTGGGCTGCATCCCCTGGGACAGTCCAATGCCCACTGTAACTGGGTCACCCTGTCTTTGTTTCGCCTTCTGTGCCCAGGTGCACCAATGGCAAGGTCCAGCCCAGTTGCTACACGTGCGACGAGTACTGTGCTAATGGACAATGCTCGGTCAACCCTCGTTCACAGCTTCCTGAGTGCAAGTAAGAGTGGGACCCCCCTTATACGGATGCATGGACACAAACACACAAACAGTTGAACATACTCATAGCTATATGCCTCAGTGTGTCAGAGACTTTGTCGTCTTTGTAAATAGATGTTCGCCTGGTTGGATGGGTCACCGCTGTGAAGTTACCTCTTCCACTGTAAACTCTGGTGGCTCGAGCAGTGGTAAGTTACACGCAGAATGGTTCCTGCCTTAAATGGTGAAGGAAGTACCATGAAAACAATTCACTGAATGCGATTCTAGGCTCTGATCAGTCCTCACTCTGTCTGCAGGAACCGCCTCCATTGTTATTCCTGTGCTTCTGCTGCTGCTACTGGCACTGCTGGTTGTTGGCGCCATCTTGTGGTACAGGAAGAGAATGCGTGGGTAAGTTGGTTGAAACATTTAGGGACCCGTCCGCTATTCTTTCACCTCATTTTCTTAAAACGCCTCTTACTGCTACACTTTGCTCTGGCTCTCCATCCTTCTCTTCCATTTCTCTCTCTCATCCTTCTCTTCTTCTCGAGGTCGTAGAGATATTCTCTCTGCTTTGAGTAACTGCATCTCTCCTGTCCTTCAGGTCTGTAAGGCCGGGCAAACCCTGCTCCAGACTCTCGCGGTAACAGTCGCCAGGATCGCATTGTCCATTTGCCCTTCATGGCCCCTCTACCCCCCTCATCGCTCTCCCTCAATATGAATGAAATCCTGTTCATCTTGATTTTCCTCTTGTACTGTGTTCCATGTTGCTGCCCCGCCAACATATATTAAACAGAGTTCTGTCTGTCCTCTCCCTGCCCGCCCTGTTGCCCCCTTTTACTGTTAGAGGTGGGCTACCCTATCAAATGTCCCTTCAGCAAAACAGGTTGTGATCTATTTAACAAAAACCGAAATAGATTGGAGGGTGCAAGATGGAGAGGATGTCCTGTTTTTCTGCCATCCCCCATTCTACTAGATGTATATGCTTATATATACACAATAGTGAAAAGGGTGCCATTGGTTCTGCATTGTTCCAAGCAGGCATTTGCTAAATGCAAAATGAAAATCCAGCATTCACCAAGATAGACCTGTGAAGGATTGCCCTGCGAGATTTTAGTTTACAATTTTGTAGTCTGCTGCTGTAAATATTCAAAAGCCTAATTTATCTCCCTGTGACCCTGTTACACATTCACAATGCTGCCATGGTCTGGAAATGATCTGCAAAGGCACCTGCTGGAAATTCAGGATTATAGCCAACCACCAAGATAACCAAGTAGTTATTTGGACCCGCTGAAATGTTTCGGATGTGGAACTCTGCAGCTGCAGGGCCCGTATGTTGGTGCGTGCTGGGTTTGCGTCAATGCCTGTGTGTGGCGTGAGTCTAGGCTTCTTCCGTACAGTGACTGTGGATGTGTACCTGTGGCGTGGCCGTGTCTCTGCTCAGGCTGTGTGGGCGCCGGCCGGCACCAAGCAGCACCGCTCACTCTCTGTCCCTGCCCTGCCCTGCAGCGCCAAGGGCTTCCAGCACCAGAGGATGTCCAACGGCGCCATGAACGTGGAGATCGGGAACCCGGCGTACAAGATCTACGAGGGCGAGCCCGACGACGACGCAGGGGAGCTCCTGGACTCAGACTTTGCTCTGGACCCAGACAAGGTAGCCTACTATTAGCCCCTTACACTTTTTATTACGCTGCCAACGTGCCTGCCTCTCAACAGAAAGGGTTAAACTAAGGGTTAAACAGACAAATCCGAGCAGGTAATCACTAACTGACCATTATAGACTGCCAGTGTTACCCCTGGTTTCACTGAATCGTCATATTTCTGACTCTTTTGGTTGAATGTGTGGATATATTATTATTATTAAGTTAATATCTATGGTAAGACCGAAAGGCGTCAATGAGCCTCAAATTAACTAGCTGTCACTTCACTTCACATGAGGGCATCGACTAGTTACAACTGCTGCTCAATTCTTAACTAACATAACTAGCTTATGAGGCATGATTTCATACTTTCTTACTACGTAGTTTTTCTGTTAATGTGTTTAGCCTTTTTTTAGACTGTTTCTTATTTAGACCAATAAAGTTTGTTAGTTTTAATAATTTTTTTACAAAAAAAAAAATATTAATGCCTTTTTAAGTGCACGTTTTTGTGTGTCTCTTAGATTCTGAAATAACTGCCATTATTGAGATATGACGGCATGCTAACCGATGGGTCTTGACCCGGTATCTCTGCAGCCTACCAACTTCACCAACCCGGTGTACGCTACCTTATACATGGGGGCCCACAACAGCCGCAACTCTCTGGCCAGCACAGATGAGAAGAAGGAGCTGCTGTCTCGGGGGGATGAGGACATGGGAGATCCGCTGGCGTAGACTGAGAACCCACACTTTTAGCGCCTCCTCTCAACCTACCCAGCCCCATTTTTGCCTTTTAAACAAAACAAAAAAGAAGCAACAAAAAAAGCGCGAACACTGTATAAAATGTACAAAATGAAGGACTACTTTTGTATGTGATTGCAGTATTATATTTTGTTCTTTTAAAATTCCTCTGGTCAAAAAGAAAACCTTTTTCTATACGATTTTTTTTTTTCCTTCCTTTTGTTTTTCTTCACCCCCCTTCCCTTTACCCAAATAGCCACTACCTCTGTGCAAAATGAAATGGAAAAAAACAAGAAAAAGTACAACATTGGAATAATTTTAATTTTTTATTTTTGTATGAATTGTATAGAAAAACCATTGTTCCATTTCAATAGCGCCAAGTGTTTGTGGTACCACGGAGAGGTGAGGTCAAGCTCAAATTTCAAAAGTCGGTACAAATGTCGTTTTTATAAGGGGTTTTGTCACCCCATATGTGTTTGTAGGGTTGAAAGTGTTTAGAGGGTTAGAATGGAAGTGATTGGAGCACATGTAAAATGTTTGCCGAATGGCATCTTCAGTATTTCTGTACTTTTTTCTCAGAGAACTAAGTTGGAGAATGATTGTGTTTTCTTTCTTGCACAGACTTAAAAAAAAAAAAAAAAAAAAAAAAAATTATGTATTAATAAAGTGTCTTGAAAATAACCACAGGAACACGGAACACGCTATAATAAAGCAGGAAATAATCTGTTTTTATCGAGTTTTAAGCGTCAACGAAATGTACAAATAGCATAATAATGTTTTTAAAAGAATGAATGAAACCATCAATCAATAAATAAGAATAATGATGACTACGATGATGATAAAACATTCCAGTGTTGTAATGCTTCCAGGAGGGAAGACAGGGGGCCGCAGCTAAGGGATACCGGCTTCGCCCATTCGGGCTTTTTGGAGCCAATCATAAACATGGGGAGCTTTTAACAGACTATGGACCTTTGGCGGAGGCTGCAGACTTCAGTAGAAAGAGCTTGGAGAGACCGGAGTCTTAGAATTATGGCTGCAGAGACGAAGAGGGAGAGGAAACAAAAAAGAAAGCTTGCATCGTTTTCACTAACCTGTACGTGTTAAGGGCTGGATAAGCGTATATCACCTTTTTTTTTTTAATCGAGACTTTAGCTTTTATGTTTTTTAATGTTCATTTTAATTGCATTCCCAAGGTTTTTTGTTTGATCGTTGTCTCCTGAAGTAGTATTTCACTTTCTGTTTCGGGTTTGGTTTGTTTAGCCTGCTGCTAACGCTGCTGTTTGTCCATCAGTACACTCTTGAGCTCAGCCACTTTGCCTGTGCTGTTGAGATGCTGCTTCTGTCCGAGGTGACCAGCCATATTGTAATGCATGTGAAACTAAAAGATGACGAGTAAATAACTAGAATAACAAATCCTTTCGCTTACACAGTGTAACAGTATTCATGTAAGTGTGATTTCAGCTGTTATTGCTTTTTTTGTATTTTTTTAATCAAAAAAAAAAGAGTACAATCATTTTACTTTTTAAAAACACTTTTTGCAAAATCATACATCCATTTTTAGATTTTATTTTGATTTGGTTTTGTTTTATTTTTAAATAAATGACAAATAGCTTTTATAGTAGAAATGCATGGTGGCTCAGCCTTTCTTCTGGAAAGAGAATAATGTTTATTTTATTTTTTTTGCTGGAGTACTTTACAAACTAAATAACAGATATTGTTATAAATAAAATTTTTAAAAATGTATAGAAAACAAAATGTTCTCTCCCATTTGTTTACACTGTATAAGCACCTGTCTAATTTTCTCAGTGAGTTGGACTTCCAAACCAGGTGCATAGCTCTGCTTTCATCAAGGCTGTGTTTTTGCAGTCTGGTTGAGAAATGGGTTTTAAAGACCAGTTTCTAATTTATTTCAGCTTTGTGTCAGTCATTCAATCGAATCAGTAATATAGAGAACAACGTAGGCATTATGGGAAAGATGGATGAAAATATGAATGTTGGTGTGAAGCCCATTTTGTAAACATATTAAAATTGTTGCAATGTGTTTGGCATGATATGTAAAATCTCTGATTTTACTCATCTACATGTAGTAATACTATTCTATGCTGAGGTTACATTTACATCTTTAAAATTTGCGTTTTTTGCATCACCAAATGAGATAAAATATGTTTTGGCATTTAGCACATCTGATTTCTGCTTGGACCCTTCTTGACTCGATTTCAAACACACAGCCAAGGTCATAGCATCTTAGTTGTTTGTGTTTTGTTTTTCTCCTCCTACAAAGCAGCATACTTCTTAAAGATCTTCTCAGGACCGTTACATGTTCTTATTGTGAAACATGCACCTCACAGGTTCATGTGGAGGTAGGCAGTTTAACCAATCAGAAACATGTAAGGTTTTAGATTGCTTCCGGTTTTTTCGAGCATGGGTGTGGTTCTGACCCGACAGACGACGCTGCCTTCACAGAAAGTGAGGGTCGGTATTCTTTTGGAGCCACTGTGCTGCATACTGGCCCCTGACAGGGGGGGTCAAGGACCACTTTTTACAGAAATAATGGCAAAGTCTGCTTCAACACTAGCAAATTATTATTCAATTGATACAGCCTTTACTATGTACCCAATTTTATTAGACATTATTTGGGAAATTGTAAGGGAGTATCGATATCCAACTTCAAACTGTAGGTGTGAATGTTGTGGCATATTACTACACTGAAAATGTCCATAGAGAGCCACACAAAAAGCATTTAATTTACAGGCCCAACAGTCACCCTAATGGTGAGCGGAGAAATCCCTTTCCTTATCATAGACAGCCCTGCTGACATCGGTAAGTTTATCTGCAAGTATTAGGAATTTAAATAAGCTTGGCTGCGCCAAAACCAATTAATTCCAAAGGTTTTTGATGGGGTTCTTCCATACAAACAAACCATTTCTGTTTGGCCCTTGCTTTTTGCATGGGGGGCATTGTCAAGCTGAAACAAAAAAAGGACCTTCCTCAAACTCCTGCCACAATGTTAGAAGCACAGAATGGTCTAGAATGTAGTTGTATGCCGTGGCGTTAAGATTTCTCTGCACTGAAAGGGGCCTTGCCCGAGCCTAGAAAAACAGCCCCAAACCATTTTTCCTCCCCCACCACCGAACTTTCGCTCGTCAGACTGCCAGATGGTGAAGCCTGGTTCATCACTCCAGGGAATACGTTACCACTGCTCCATTGTCCAGTCTGGGCGAGCGTTACGCCACACTTGGCGTTGCGTATGGTGATCTAAGGCTTGTGTGTGGCTGCTTGGCTATGAAAACACGTTTAATGAAGCTCCAGACCAACAGTTCTTCTGCTGACATTGCTTCAGGAGGGAGCTTGGAAATCAGTAGTGAGTGTTGCAACCAAAGACAAAAATTTCACGTGCCTTCAGTACTCGGCGGTTACACAGAACACACTACTTCTCTGGTGTAACTGCCTATTTAAATAGGCTGTTTAACACTGTTGAATGGTCTGTTTTCAGTATTAAATATCTAAGATTATGTTAACAGCAGTATAAAACAGAAAAAAAAACTTGTTTAACAGAAATTAAAATAACATATATTAAGAATAATTCATACTGTCAAACAATACTGTCATGAAAATGATGCACTTAAACAGCTGAGAAATGACAGCTCTGTGACCTGTTTAAAAGAAGTATTGTAATTACTTGGGATAGTAAGTAAGCAAGTCTTAATGGCATAGCACGAATCTACAGCCATTTCAGAGTTGTTTTGATTTCACAATATAGACGGTGAAAAAACATGGAAGAAAATATTTAGGTTCAATATGAAACATGTTCCCTTTGGCTGGCATATTATACTGGCATCCACATGCTTTGAGAGTTCTTTGTAAATAGGGGAGGAGGGTAAGACTCAAGTGAAATGTCCATAGAAGCTAAAATCTCCATTATAAATAATAAATCTACATCATAGCCCCAACCTTTTTACTGCATCGGTTCGTTGGAAGGGCTGGTTCCAGAGATCTGCGAACGAGGAACAACAACACGTGGTCATGCCAGGGCAGAGTTATGCATTCGGGTTAGCTGAGCTGTGAAACCTAGAGTCCTGTGATCTTTCCCCCGTCGGGGAGAAAATTACTGAAACCCATTTCTCACCGCGAGGACACTGTTCGATTTCTACCACAACCTGAATGAAAAAATGATTAACTGACTGTGGAAATAAAATATAGGGGGGTTTTAATTCAAGTAAATACTAATTTATGTCCTCTGGGAATTACAGTTACAGACTGTTTACAGGCTGCCAGTAAAATGATCCACCAATTCTCACAACACTGCTGAGATTGATGTTTGAGCAATGTGACATTTCATTTCAAACACATAGCAGGTATTCAGGGTCTTAGCTGGATGCCATTTCACATTCAAAAATTAATTAAAGAAATCTAAAAATTGAATCTGTTGTGGATATAAAACTTAGTGCTCTAGTAAAATCCAGTGCTCTTGGAGTGCTGTTGAATTAGTCCCTCGCATGATAGGAAAAACCGGGATATTTACAAATGTAGCAAAAGTAGAAAAATAAGTCACCACATTATGTAAAAAAAAAATGTAACAATTTAATAATTCATGGGCCATCCATTTTAGTTTCATTTCCAATTTTAAAGGCTATATTGTAGATGCCTCTGGAAGTCTTGGCTTTCTGTTCTGTATCACTGATTATGCCTCAGGGTAACAGAGCAGTTCAACTCATTGTGTGTTAGTCACAGAGGGCTGGGAGGCGGACGCAGGCGGTAGTGAATGCAGCCATCTGAGGATGGATACAGGAACCTTCAACCCTTCTACCAGACAATGTGATTCACTAGCCATATTTTATTCCTTTACTTTTTAAAAAGCCACTGCAGACACCAGATGTTTGCCTGAGGAAGAGGGAGGCCTTTTTGAAAATTGTTGGGTTGAAATTGAGAAAGGAGGCTGAAGCATTATAAAAATACTAAGACCCACAATAGCAAACCTGGATGGCTAAATACTGACCCCACTGGCCTTAAGTGTAGCCCCTCCAGAGCAATCTCCAACAGCAGTGGTTCTCAGCCCTGTGTATGCTGGTATTTATTATAACAGCTCTTCAATCTCTTTGATTGAACTCTTGAAACTGTTTCACTCTAGTATTAGACCCGAGAAAATGGCACGAATTAAACGAATTGATCCCAATTTAGTGAATATGATGTACTTGCCAGCGTTTTTAAAAAAAGTTAATTTGCTTTAAAAAAGGAAGTTAAAATCAGGAATGCTTACTTTTACTTTAATAAAGACACATGCGACAATACAAAAATATATTTCCATCACAAATTACTTACAGCAAATATTCATCGAGAACTGTCCATCATAGACTAAAGGGAACGAAGACTCATAATTCAATGGCAAAATCAAACCATATAAATTGAAATGTAGGTTGGGACAAAACCTAGCATATACATGGGGTCCCCAGTACCAGCACTGAGAAGCTGAAGGAACCAGCAATGCAGGTTTTGGTAATGCATGACTTGTTGTTTTTTTTGTGTTCCTTATTTCCCCACACTTACAGGGAGCTCACAGGTGGTTACAAGTACAGACTGTAAACAGGAAGTAAACCCATTTGGTTTGGGAGCACATTTTGGTTTGATTCTTATCTACGCCAAACCAAGTAGCCCACACTGACAAACCTATGAGGCACCTTAGCACCAACCATTGATATGGTAGAGCAAACATTGCTGCAGTTTTAAATTACGTTTGCATTGCAAATAAATAGGTAAAACAAAGTAATCTACGTTTGGGAATCAGCTTTTTAGTGTTTTAAGACTGTTTTAAGTTGTCTGCTGCCTAATGACTACTGTTGTAAAATGAGGGGACGAATTTACCAAGTATCAAAAACCTGGGCTTGACGGTACAGTTTCAGTTAAGATACCGAGTAAACGTAACGCCCTGACAAATGCCACGAGCAAGGTGTTTTTTGGACACACTAAAATAGCTACAAAGTGACCCCATACTTCAGACTGCCAGGACCCGGAAGGTTTATGCTCTGCTTGTCCTACCTGTGAGGATGTCTCCGA
Source organism: Hiodon alosoides (assembly GCA_025775065.1). Classification (NCBI taxonomy): domain Eukaryota; kingdom Metazoa; phylum Chordata; class Actinopteri; order Hiodontiformes; family Hiodontidae; genus Hiodon; species Hiodon alosoides. The sequence continues at coordinate 1,652,330 of JAOYSI010000017.1, read as the reverse complement.
TGGTGCCATCCTTGCCCTCGTAAACAGGCCGGCGATTCGTAGGAGGCTGTCTGCGCAGCTCTGCGATGTGCTCATGCCGCTGCAGATGCCTCTTCCTCTGAGTTTGTGTCTGGAGGGAATAAGTGAGGAAGGGAACCCTTACCAATGGGCACAAAGCGCATCCACGCAGGCTGATCCCATTGGAATACAGGACTGCTCCTCTTCAAAAGCAACCTCTAGGATGCCAATAATTGCCTCTATTTGGATTCCACTTTGCTGTTTGGAGTTCACTTTGGGGTCCTGCTTCCTGACATCCTGCACAAACTGCATAGCTTTCTCCTGCTTCTTTCTCTGCCCGTTGTCCTCCACTGCGTCCTGGTGTAACGAAAGACAAGCTTCAGAGCTGGTGAGGAAACAGGCTGTGCCATGTGTGGGACAAGGTGGTTTAAAGTACATAACATACCTGACAATAAAATTTAAAGTGAGTGTAAAACTTAGTTTCTTTGGCTTGAAAATGCAAACGCAATACTGAGTTTAAGCGTATCAGCTAATCGGTGTGGAGAGACATTCCTGCATGCATTTGCATTGGAAACTGAACCACAGTAAGTGTTACTTTCTTCATTTTCAGAAACATTGATATTTATGGCAGAATGTCTCGGTCTTGTGCTGCAAAATCTCTAAAAATCAAATCACTTAATAAAAAGAAAAATAAAAAGAAGAGAACTGAGGTTTGATTTGAAATAAAGAGCAGGCAGCAGTGGTCCCAACCCTCCAGAGTAATGACCTGCCTGATTGCTCACCAGATACAGATTCTTCTAGATAAATCTTGGAACCTGAAGGGCTACTGTTGATCAGGAAACTTAAGCTCACTTAACTGAGCTTTCCTTACATGTAGCCATGTAACTCTGCAGAACCAAAATATCTATTTTAATTGGAAATTTGTCTCCTCTCACCTCGTAGGCCTTGATGAACCGAACAAACACAGAGAAGAACACAGATGGTGGCATGGTCTTGGGGTTCTCCCCGAAGTAGAGAACTACGTTGTCAAAGGCTTCCTGTGAGTTGGTGGGATGGGATTTGGGGGGAAAGTGAAAAACTGTTCATTTCAGTCATAGTTCATATTTCTTATCTCTGTACCTGTTTAGCAGTGGATATACGTTTGTCTTGACTTATCCTCTGCTTTCCACACTGAAGAGGACGTTAAATGGGGCCTGCCTGGTGAGAAGTTTGATGAACTGGACCTGGTAATGAGCACACTGCTCTGGGTTTGTTAACGCCTGTTGATGGCTGGCTGTGTGTGGCCGGCTGTGTCACGTACCTCCGCTGTCTTGGCATCCTTTTGCAGTTTTTCCAGCTGTGGATTGCTGGTTTGGAGAAAGTTCTTGAGGACAGCGTGGTCCTGGAGACAGCACTCCCTGCAGACCAGTTCCATCCCCTTCCCCAGCTCTAGAACGTCTAGAAGCACGTTCTCCAGGGACACTGCGCCAAACATTTCCCAAAACATCAACCACTATCACACACACAACACAATAAGAACCTTAAAGGTTCAATGACTTTCAAAGGGCACTGAGAGAATATACCATCTTTTAAATATAAATGTCAAAGGATTTATATAGCAGTGAGACGCAGCCCAGCCATCATGAGACAGCCCTACGCAATCCCATGTCCTGACCTGCAGCGGCCTTGTCGACTAAGTGCAGCTCGCTGGAAAAGCTGGCCAGCTCTGGGTACTTTTTCTTCACAATCAGAGCGATATAGTGGAAAAGTGACATCTTCCTGTCAGTGGATTTAGTGTCCAGCAGCTAAGGACAGGCAGAAGATTATCACCATAATTAAAGGTTAACCTTAAATTAAGTTAAGATCTTTTATATAATTCATTAATAGTCTAGGAGCAGTCATACTGGATAGGTTTTACAGTATATTTCTTTAAATTCACAAGAGGTTCCATGTCTATGCCAGTGAAATTCTATTTCTGTCTAAGACTCGGGTAGGTTGAACAATCAGTTTACTTTGCCCATGATGGACATCCTACTGGATACCACAGCACTTTGGTAACTATACATGCATGTCACAACTACCTTCAATGATTATTGTCTCGCTGTGAGAAACAGTCCTTGGTCTTCTATTTAAGCCTATTACTTTTTTATTACCTTTTATTATTTCAGTGTTTTTCTTTACTTGTATGGAAAGAGAATCCTATTTCTAATGACAGTTACTTCCTTAGGGCATAGCTTACCAAATCCAGACTCTGCAGTTTAAATCCATACACAGATCCTCTCGTGCTGCTGTTCATGTAGTTCCCCAATGCTAAAATAATCTTAACAAAAGAGAGCATTTTACTTCAAGAACAATATTAACATTGACAGATCATGTGGGAACATCAGTGGCGCCAGAGAATTGTGATTGGGGGAGCTAGGAGGGGGGCTGTTTATAGAAGGTGCTAAAGAATTTTGACGCAACAAACAATGACTAAAATTACTAGGGGTTGGGGGGGGGGGCTCAGCCTTTTTCAGGGGGTGCTTAAGCCCCCGCTAGCCCCACCCACCCGCCTCCCCTGTGTGGGAAAGCTGAACATTCACTGGAGCCAATATGAGCAAGAATAAATGTATTTAGGGCAGGAAAACCCTGGTGCATGAAATCACTCTGACGACGAGATAATGGGTTTGATAAATTGCCTCAGCGTAAACATTATTGTTTCATTAATTTCTTACCTCTAGCATTCTTTTCAATTTGGGAGACGATTTCACTGAGGTAGATGCAGCGATGATGGCATTGAGTTGCTGAGAGAGAGGGGAGAGAACGTAACTGGTCTGGAGCATCTCCATAATGACATAAATAAAACAATGTGTTTGATGCACACCGCACATTATTATCAGCATCTAACACTTAACTCTCAACTTAACAGAGATGAACACTGGAAGTTGCACAAGGGGTTGTTCTCTGAAAGTCCATGTGTATGATAATGTTATCAATTGCCAGCATATCTAAATTTGATATAAATCTAAACTACATCTATATATATATATATACACATACACACATACATACGCAGCCCCATACACAACAAACTGCGATGCACTGTGTGTTCTGACACTATCAGAACCAGCACTAACTTTTTCAGCAATTTGAGCAACAGTAGCTCATCTGTTGGACGGTGCACACGGGCCAGCTTTCGCTCCCCACGTGCATCAATGAGCCTTGGCCGCCCATGACCCTGTCGCCGGTTCACCGCTTTCCCTTCCTAGGACCACTTTTGATAGGTACTGACCACAGCAGACTGGGAACACCCCACAAGAGCTGCAGTTTTGGAGATGCTCTGACCCAGTCGTTTGGCCTTCCCACAAAGTTGGAAGCATAGAATTTTCCAAAATGTCTTGGTAAGCTGAGGCATTAACATTTCCCTTCAGTGGAACTAAGGAGCCTAGGCCAACTTTGAGGAAACAGTTTGGGGAAGGCCCTTTTCTGTTCCAGCATGACTGCGCCCCAGTGGACAAAGCAAGGTCCATAAAGGCTTGGTTGGATGAGTTTGGTGTGCAAGAACTTGACTGGCCTGCACAGAGCCCTGACCTCAACCCTATCGAACACCTTTAGGATGAACTACAACGGAGATTGCGAGCCAGGCCCTCTCGTCCAACATCAGTGTCTGACCTCACAAATGCTCTTCTGGAAGAATGGGCAAAAATTCCAAAAGACACACTCCAAAATCTTGTAGAAAGCCTTCCCAGAAGCTGTTATAGCTGGTTTATGGATTTAGAATGGGATGTCATAATAGCTCCTGTAGGTGTAATGTGTAGGTGTCCCAATTGTCCATATAGTGTATATATATCGGATAAATAACTGCATTGACCAGGGTTTACCAGGGTTTTTCCCTTTCAGAGAATAATCCAAGGCATATTTTTTCTCATGGTCAGTGAATAGCTAAACCCTACAAACCCTCTGTAAAAATAAAAAAACAAGGCAATGAACAAAGCAACGCAAAGAGAGAACCCAGATGCAGATAACAAGCCAGAGGCTGCTTTGAACTACCGGCATCAGCATGTTGACGCTATCCGCAAAGTTGCCCACGAAGATGATGATGGTGATCCTCTGGCTGAGCCGTTCGATCTTGCCGAAGTTCAGCATGAAGTGGTCCTCTTTGGCCAGATGGTCCAGCGGCTGTCCGTCATGCTCGTACTGTCGCAGCAGCCTGGTCTCCGCCTCCGTGGGCAGGAAGCGCAACAGGCACTCCACAAAGTCCACCGGCAGGGCCTCCAGGTCAAACCTGCAGGAGTCTGATGTCTAATTATACTGTCTCCTAACTAGATGAGATGAGAATCTTTATTTTCTCTACATCCTATCTATGGAGTCATCAAACTGCTCAGTCTATTAGCAGATTTGCTGCGAGGGACTGCTGACACTGAAAAAGGCACCAAATGTGGTCCTGGAAGTAAGGAGGCAAAATCTCACATCTGGATGGCTTTGCATATCTCCTCAGTGCTCTTGTTGGCCTTGCGCAGTGTGATGGCCAGGTTCTTGGAGCGGTTGACGTCTAGTAGGGTGAACCTGTTTATAGCCTTTTGAGACCCCTTGGCCTTAGGAGAGGACAGGTCCATCACAGGGCCCTGGGCTTTAGTCTTGAAGAGCTCCTCAAACTTATCCAGATCCAGCTCCTAGGATTGAGAAAAAAGACAAACGGAGAATCAGGGAGAGGCTTCCCTTACGTATACGCACATGAAGGTCACACTATCAATTCAGTTTTTCGAAGTCCCAAGGATGGGATATGATGCTTAGTTCTTGAAGTACTGAAAGGATAATTGAGTCAGACAAGGGGTGTATGAGATAATCGCTCACCTCAAGAACTTTCTCATCATCAATCTCATTAAACACGGTGCCGTTGATCTGGTTGGGTTTCAGCGCAGTCCAATTGAACACAGGAAGACGGAATTTGGTCTTAATGGGCTTCTTTATCCTCATGGCTGCAGACCAATATCACAGTTATAGTAGGAGAAAGGATATTCCTCTTTGGTAAGTATTTCTGTCATTATGAAGGCAGCAAGTGTTACTGTTCCTGCGACCGATAGGTAATAGGTGCAACCACAAGAATGGACACGGCAGTGGTTCACTTGAGAAAGGTATTTAACCCGAAATTGCTTTAGTAAATGTCCAGCTTTTTAAATGGACAAAGGGTAAAACAAGCGATGTAAGTTTCATTGGTTGCTGCTAAGCAACTATGTAATGTTCTGATCAAATTAAAAAACAAAGTGTTTGAATTAATATTTTATAGAACAAAAATATTGATGGAAATAAACAATTGAAGATTGTTGTACAGTTTTCAATCCAACAGTGTTCTTACCTGATAGGCCAACACTGAGAATGACAGATTGTGATGTGCCTGGAAGAGGAGGTGCCACAGGTAGAGGGGGTGGTACTGGGATGTCCCCTGTGGAAAGAGACCAAAATTAGAAGAATGAAGATTGTGTTGCTGTTATGGCAATGTTCTGAGACAGGTTGTTGCCATTTCAGTACCTCCATAAGCAGGGCAAAGTGCCTTGACAGCGACACGCTCCTTGGGCTGCTGTAGGTGAATGGGGCCTTGTTGCTCCAAATCCTGTAGCTCCTTTTTACTGTTGAACTCTCGTTGATAGGTGTCGTCCTTTGCCTGGATCAGCCGATGTAGCGTGTGGATCTGTGAGCTGGTCGGGTTGAATGTTTCCTAAAAATTGGTTTGCAGATCTGCTGTCTGTTACACTTGCCATGTTAGCATACATACAGTACTTTAGAACTACCTACTTGCGGTACTTCTCAATAGGGCATGGTAGCTCAGTATCTCATATTGCACATTAACCCTTAAACTTTAACACTTTTGTACGTCGCTCTGGATAAGAGTGTCTGCTAAATTATTAAAATGTGTAAAAATGTGTACATCTCTGTAGCCTCCATTAAAAGCATTTGGGTATATTAATAGCAATATGAAAAGTACTCATCTCATTTAATGCCCACCTTGCTATACTAAAACATTTTCAGTACAATTATAAGTACAATAATCCTCATTTTAAATTATCAGAAATTATATGCATTCCACATACACCAAGTAGATGGCCCTTATTAGACTGATTACATACGATTTACTCAAGTACATCACAGAAGAGAGTGAGGATAAATAAGAGCCTGGATTGATATCTTACTTTGATGGTGAACAGATCCTGGTCTTTTTTAAAGACTTTTTTCTCCAGCTCAGCCACTTTCATCATGGCATCATTCTCCACGCCCAGCAACCTCTCAGTCACCTGTGGGGAAAATAGAATGAAATGGAAGAATGGAAAATAGGTAGGAAATAGAATGGAAGAATAATCCAATAATGCGATCTATCTCCTCAACAGATACAAGAAGCTACCTCGGATTCAGGCAGTCAAATCCTCTGTTATTCTCTCTCTAATCTTCCCTCTATCAGCCACATCAATAAAAAAATGAGAAGGGCCAGTTTTCACTGTTGTATTCCGGAGGACTATAAAGGTCAGTTTTTTTGTTTTGTTTTTTAGAAAACCTTGTTCTCCTCCTTCCTCGTAATTCCTAAGCCCTGAGACCAGCAGTTGTTTACACAGTCCTACATATACAGCGTAGCTCCGGGAAACCTTTTCATGACAATGTTGCACCAGAGCTGCACTGGAGGGTGGGACACTGGACAAACAGCCAGTAGATAAGTTCAGAAGAAGAATGGATCACATTGTTTTTGAACAGAAACCTCCCAAGCCAAGCTGGCCTCATGTGAGATGTTAGCCTGACACGGGGACTGACACGGATGGTGACATACATGCACACAAAGAGACTGGATATTGTTTGCTTTTTCGCAGAACAGGCTCCAGATTTCTGGGTGGCCATACCACTATGAACTCAATTGTTAGCTAAACACAAAATATGGAGGGTATGTTCAAAGACACCAACAGCCACTAAAAGAAATAGATATTGAGTGACAGGATATTGACCATGTTCATGTTCAAAGTAATTTGTAAATGCATATATTTTAGATAATATTTGTAGTTTGGATTTGAATTTGTATTTGTGTGTACCAATCTACTAATGTACTAACCCTAACCCTCCTTAATGATAACACAAATACAGCAATGTTAATACAAATGGCAGTAACTATACACGTGAGAGCTGGTCTTCTAGCTCCTCAATCTTCTCCAGGGCCATGTTCTTGGCTTTGGCATCTTTAAGTATCCCTCCTACATCCAACAAATTGTCCAGGTAGGTCTGAATCTGCACCAACAGCTTTTCACTCTCCATGTGTCTGCACTTCTGCGGGGAGAAATATGAGGCCCAATTATTCAACTCCAACTTGGAGCATTCCACCGAAAGGAATAAAAAGAAAGAAAACCACAGGCTAACAGCAGACCAATCACCAAGATTCTTGCCCCTCCACAATCAAAATACCACCATCTATCTTACACAATAAAAACAGCCTAAAAACTCCAACTTAGGCTGGGACCAAATCAAATTCTGAAGATAAATAATAATAAGAAGAAGGCAAGAAGTCACTAACCTCTAGAAAGGCATCCAGCCCCAACTTGGTGAATTCATACTGCAGGTGGACACGGAAGTTCATATCCTCCACCGAATGGACAATAATGTTGATGAACTGCATACAGGCAACCTGGGGGCGGTTTCCAAGGTCATCAATACAAGCCTTTTAGAGGATACACTCTACAATGAGCATACGCATTGCATACCAAAAAACAACAGCAATCCCAGTTCCACTGCAGCTTTTAGTTTGTCTCACCATGAAGTCCATATTTTCATCTTCACAACGGAAATATTCCATCAGCTTCTCGAAGCGGTGATTTTCTTTACACACCTGAGATGGGACATTTTGCATTTACATCATATCAATAGCCCTAAAATTCTTGGATGCGAAAATAAAGCCTTCTCAAACGACCTTCTCAAAGAATAACCAACACAACTTCGGAAGGCAATCCGTCCCTAATCTTAGGAATTTGAGGGAAGAAAATAAAAGTGGAAGGGGAGTGGGCTGGCGACGGCAGTAAACATGCGAAGAAAAAAACAGACAGGATCCTCTCAACCAAAAACATCAACAATCAAGATGCATAGCAGACACCCACTAAGCCAATAACAGGTTCATTTATTTAGTATTTTAATTCATGTTTTAGTTATTCAACTTAGTAGTATATAACTGATCTATATGTGGATGTGTTTTCCTGTACACATAAATAGACTTAAAGGTTTCTGCACATTGGACGCTCATTCCAGACAAATTTTGCAATACCTCACACAAAACACATTTTACAATAAAATCTTCCTCTTCCTCGTATTTGTTTTTACAGCAAAAGGAGCTTGAGTAATTGAGTAATGCTGGCATGGAAACTACCCAGGTGCTTGGGTTGAGTAAGTTGGGAGAAACTATAGATTACCATTGATGGTCAATTTGGGCTCTTTGGAGCATACACCGAGTTCAGTAGTTCTTGAATCTTGGCGAGCAGGGTAAAATGTTGGTCCCTGGTGGAGGGTTCTTAATCTTTATCAAAGAACAAATTCAGCTTGGAGCTAGTAGTTTATTGTAAACGAATATGCTCTGCAGACCCCACTACACAATACACCCAAAATTTCTCAAATAGTGTTTAAAAATCCATCGATTTGAATCTGTGCCACCGTGAATTATCACTGGTCCTACCTCTTTGAAGTTGTCAAACGCAGACAGAGTGATCTCATGTCCCCCTCTCACCAGACACACAGCAGCCAGCAGTTCTAGGACCAGGGTTTTTGTTCTAAAAAGCAAAACAGCAGCCACTACAAATCACAGCTGAAAGGCATAAATGTATCTGTGGTTCTATTTTGCCTGATCACCCCACCCCGATGTGGCATTATACACTAAATTACTCCCACCAAAGTCACAGCTCTAGTCCTAAGAACTATAACAAAATAGGGTTCATTCAAACCAAGTGACTATGTGGCTTTTCCCAATATAGCTCCTTAATTGCATAATCAACAGCAGCCAATCCAAATGGGTATATGCTCTTCTGTGAACTCATTTCAGACAGCTAAATGACTTAGTTTGATTTCTGACACCACAAGAATAGCAGAAACCTTTTTTAACTTAAACCTGACTTTAGGCTAGCAGAGATACAAGACCTTTTGTGAAGCAGAAGGAGGACCTGGAGTTCTTACCTGGAGTTCTTATTGTTTAAACTAAGCGCTATTTCGTTGACAGCATGAGGATGGGACATGACCAGATTGAAACCGTACTGGAGAGAATAAAAAGAGGACATATTACAACTAATATTTGAATATCCTTGATTCTCGGATTTCCATTCTTAACCATTGGCATGCTAGTGTTTCCTGACAGTTTACCTGGTAGTTCATGACCGCTCGTAAGCACATGACGCAGATATGCACGTCGTCTGTCTGGCTGACAAGTCGGGAGTTGTTGACGGTTTTGCTGTTGGTAAATGAGCTACAGCTGCGTGAGCGTAATCACAAAGCGTCATTAATAGCCTAGTGGTTTTGCACTGAAGCCCACCAGGTATCAATAATCCCACACTGTTCAACGCTCTGGTTGGTCTTTCATTGTGAACAAACCAGAATATAGAAAACCCATAGTGAATGCATGAGATATTATTATATTAAATATTATTTCTGGCTGAGCTGTATAGGCTACCCTATGTTTTTATTGTTTTCTGGTTTTAATCTTTGGCTAATGATACTCACAGGACAGCACGTCGGGCAAAACAGAGATATTCCACCAGGACACATAGGCCTTTGTTTTCATTGTTGAGGAATTCCCTAACCCACCTGTGAAAGACACACAAATCAAGAGTAAGTGCTACGAGATCATGTTTCCTTCTTAATGGTACATAAAAGGAGAGCATAAGAAGAACATACATTAAGTAAAGAACAAGAAGGGGGTTCAACTTAAGTATTGAATGTTCAGCTGTGGGTAAGGGGGAGAATGCTGAAACCGCACATTGCTGTGTTTGGGCCTGTTACACTGGTCCGATTGTTGGGCAGCCTAGCTTCCTGCCCACTGCTGAGAAAAGCATGTAGGCGAATATGAGGGCATTAGGATGTAATCCTTCTCATTTCAGGACAGAAAGGGCTGTTCTTGGTGCTTTATGGGGTGTGAAACACACCAAGCAATTTCGTGGTTAGCCCAACCTCTCAGGCCCATAGCCTGGCAAAATCCCTTGGCTTAACTAACTAACTAAGTGCTGGTTTCCAATCCTGAATCCTGAAAGCGATGGCCATCCTAGAACGTTAATTATTTATCTAAGCTGTTCAGTAAAACTGAACAGGAAACTCAACAGAATGTTTTTCAGCTGTCATTTGACATCAAAGGTGTAGAGATAATGGTTGTTAAGGCTAGTTGACGAGAAAATCAATTGTTCTCACCCAATATGATTGGTCCTCAGGGAAATCTCCAAATCTTGCAGTACTTTCATAGACTCCTGAACCCGTTGCAGGAATTTCTGAAAAAATAAAAATAAAAATATGGAAGCCAAGAAGTGCCGATAAATTACCAGTGTAAAGCATGAATAATTAAATATTCGGTTAAATTCTAAATGTATAAAAAGCCTGAAAGAATTCTAAACAAGTAAATACATTCAGCCATTATTCTGGGGCTACGACCTGCCATCATCATGGCTTGTTGATATACAACTGAATCCAAATTAAGATCTTGGACATATAAAGCAGCAGTCCACTATCTCACCTTTTGAGTGACTCCATGGTCTAAGTAACCCTGCAATTTACAGATGTAGGTCTGAGGTTGGTTCTTCACCTGAAACCGCTCCTACAAAAAACACAGACAAATAGGACAACCAATACTAGCATTCAAAGGATTTGAGCTGAGACTTCAACTGCAGAAGGTGATGAGCACATGTTACCTGGTCACAGATAAGGTCCCACTTCTTCAGGCTGTCGTACTGGCATAAGAGTCTTGCTTTGTCAGGGGGCAAGTTCATAGAATTCTGTAAAAAAACAGAAAATTAAAGATCTGGATATGGGAAAATAAAATAAAAGTTTAACATTATACCCCATAAGACATATTCTGCCAGTCTCCAGGGGTGAACCGGTTTGCAAGGGCAGTCCTTGTGACCCCTGAGCCCTGTGACTATGCCTGCCCCAACCGTAGCATGGGCAGAAGCACATCATATTACTTATCATTCAGATGGGATGCTTCCTACTGCTGAAAAATCATGCAGACAATGAAATACATTTTGGTCAAAAATGTGTGATACATTTCCCCTAGTACTTACATAAAGCACAGATTTAACATAGATTTAACTCAGTGTTGAACCTCTCTTGTGAGCTGTGTAACCTGCAATGACAGGTGGCTAAAAGGCGACTGGAGGACTGGAGGAGAACGCATGGAGAAGACGCGATGAGCCGAGACACATCAGCACAATTAGCGATTCCAAATGTATTATTTTTTTAAAGAAAAGAAAAAACATATCTATTAAGTTTGTCATTAAACTATCGTGTTGAGATTGATTTTTGATTCAATTTGAGGTTGATTTCTGGCACAGAATCTGTCAGAGCTTTCCTTGTTGTCACTTTACTATAAGTAGGCTAACTCCTGCTCCTGCTTAGCTATTTGTTTTTACAAATAGACTATTCCTGATGAAGTTACATAATATCCCACAACACAGGATTGTTATGTTCTCCATAACCCTACTTATCAGCCACTGACCATATTTTGCCTTCTCTCTCCACTTTTTCCTCCCTCCATGACATGGAAGAGATAAGCTGTGGCCAAGCTGACTTGAGGATTATCTCCAGTTTACCCAACAGCAAGAATAAAAAAAGAGAATAAACCCCCTGTAATTACACTGATGGCTATCCCTCCAACCATCCACAAATAAGTAGCCACTCAGCCATTAACTGTTAATTAAACTTGTTATTATTCAATATGTACTATGTGTCGACCATCAAGGTATTTTCCAGGAACGCCTCTGGGGTCAGGGAATAATTTTTAATTATATCCGCCCTAATTGGCTCTGGGTTTTTGTAACAATGTGTTGGCGTATGACGTATTTTTCACATGACGTATAATCTGATATCGGGAAAAAAATGAAAACCGGTGCTGTATACCTCACAGCACTCAGTAAATTGATAATAACAACTATTATAGACATTAATTCTGGTTTCACTATCAATGGATCAAACTGATCAGTACCAATATTCCTACTGTTGTGTTTACAGGGGACACACAAAAAGTGCCTCATAGGTTAGATGGAAAGTAAACCTTTAAATTAAACAACTGCACAGCTAAAGCCCTGCAGACTAAACTATTAGTTACTGGAATAAAATTTAATGTCTGTCATTCAAGACGTCCCAAATTATTAGACTACAAGAATTACAGGAATATACGTTTTATTTATAATAATTGCTAATTGCACTGCCCTGCGGGAGAGAGATGTTTACCTCCAAACCCATTAGTCATCATCAGCCCAGATGTGGAAACACCTGGGCTGTGAGGTCCTAAATTGTTCCTTCCCTCTGGGACTTTCTTTATATACTAGAAATCATGAGGACTTGACGTGTTGTTTAAAAAATGTTTCAGCACATATTCATTAAGAAAAAGCCAATATTGTATTGTGAGTGTGAGTGTAAAAAAAATATTTTCTAAATTGCTTAATACAGTATTCAGATTTTCGGATCAGAAATGTGTGCCTATTTTCGAATAAAACCCTACTTAAATGCATACATTTCTTAAGGTATTCCTTCAAAAAAGAAAAAAACACATAATCTGAGGTAATCTGACTATTTCAAGGTAGTCCTATAAAAAAAGGGATTAGAAGTTAAATAGTCAGGCAAAAACTCCTACGTTTGTTGTGTAGTGGAAATAGTATGAAACCTTTATAGCTTTCTATTCATTGGATCACACAACACACATACAGAGAAACAACCTTGTCTTAAAAATGTTGTTACTGTAGCATATCTCACGTTCTATTCTGCCTACCTCCACCCTGCCACCCTTTCTATCAGTCCCAGTTTGAACCACTACAAGCTGTTAGCTATGATAACAGTAAAAATATAGAAAAACGAAGAGCTAAACACTTAAGGAAGCCAGTTAACTCAAGGGGGTTTTGTGTTGTACTGGACTTGTCTTCATGGTGCTCTAAAAGAAGTAACTACGTGGATAAAATGTCCATGAGCGTCTAGACAAAGTTTTTGTAATGCATATTCCATAGCAGAAAGAAGAAAAATATTTTGTTATTGATAAATATTTTCTTTTTATACAGCACTTTTACTAGGATGAGGGCAGCCCCTTAGAGAGAGATGTACAGATGGCAAACAAATTAAAGGAAAAACCAACATGAAGTGTCTCAGTAAGGTGTAAGGCTTCAATGCACCTTGGCATAGATTCTACAAGTCTCTGGAACTCAATTTTCCAAAAGATATTCCCTCATTTGGTGTTTTGATGATGGGGGTAGAGAGCGGGTCCAAAATCTCCCATATATGTTCAATTTTGTTGAGATCTATTGACTGCAAAGGCCATAACATTTGATTCACATCATTTTCACACACAATTCAGTGACCCCCGTGCCCTGAGAATGAGGGAATTGTCATCCTGGACGAGACCACTCCCATTATGATAGAAATGTTTCACCATGGGATACAGGTGACCACTCAGAATAATTTTGTAGAGATTTTCTGTGACCCTTTTGGGACAAGTGGACCCAAATCATGCCAGGAAAAATGCCAGGAGGCTCTATTATGCCCACCCACGGCATAATAGAGCCTCCGGACCTCCTCACTGTAGGTTTTTCCTTTAATTTGTCACCCCTCAGTAAATGTTGTGATTTCTGCGAGGGCAAACTTCTGAATTCTGTTGGGTAAAGTGAATATTTTAGTGAGGCATTTTAACAGGACCTTACTGTTTCTACATATTCACAATTAAGTATTTCTAAACGAATTTCAATGTATACACATACAAAACACCACTGCAATAGTGCACATTACTTTTACTGTAACACCATCAAAAACACCACCATTTTTTACATGCAGAAGTAGATGTCGAGAGCTACTATTATTTTAAGATATTTTTAAACATCTGTGGCATTAATTGTTATTTGAGAATCAAAGAGCTCATCGTACTTAATTGATTCGCTAGAAATTGAAGAACTTGAAACCATTTCTATGAAAATATTATTTTCACCGAAAAATATTATTCAGTTAACCAACATAGAAAGACAAAACCACCCATGTAACCCAAATTAGATTATTCTGATACTAACATTCAAGTAAGATATCCGAAAACCTACACCCTTACCAAAACTAGTGAAAACTTCTTCTCTACGACGCCAAGGTCAGGTATAGGCATATTTAACTGCACGATGTCTTGAGGCTTCACTTCTAAATCCAAACTTTCATTATTCCCCATTTTGAAAAGCTAACATGCAAACAATTTCCTCAGCTTATCTTCCTTGAATTCTTCTTCGATGATAAGCCAAAATCAACAGGCTATGTCGGTGACATTAACATTCTATACATCGCCATATCTAAAAATGTTTGTTAAACCAGAAAACCATATAAAATATATATATAGAGTTCTTATAGTTGAAAAAATATTTCTATATAAAAAAATCTCCTAGTCCTTCGCAGCAGATTTGAAAAGATAGTTTGAAAGTGGTTTTCCCCACTAAAGTCTTCTAAACAGCCTACATTTCCATTCATCGTTGTTGTGAGCACTGGATAGTGTCTCATCTACACTGTAGAGTAAAGGCCAGGACCCGCTTCCGTCCCTCAAAGATAGCATACTCTTCATTGATGCTACTACCTGTCAATCAGCTAATGTCTTCTGCCGTGGTAGTCATGTGAGTAATCGGTTATTAGTTATAAGCAATTCTTCTTTTGATATCAGTACTAACTCTATTGTGTAGATTAAATTAGATTTTCAGTGTGGTACATATACTAAATAATACTAAACATTTTATAAGAAATGATAGTCATACAAGTAAGGATGAAAGGGTTATTTATGCAGTTTTATTGAATGTTCTTAATTTTATCTATATGCACAATTTAGTTAAACACGACCCCAGTAAATAATACATAAAAATCAAAACTAGCGGCACCGCTAGAGTCTGAGCAGTTTGATAGTACGGCCTTTAGTGCAGCCAAAGTTTTTATATGTACAGATATTTGAGTTTTTTTCTTTAATAAGATGGACCTAGTCATGTGTGAGTGGTCTTGAAGAACCCTTCAAGTAAAAGACTTGTGTGAAATTGGTTTACAATTGGTTTACTATGTATATTAATGAATTAGATATTAATAAATAAACAGGTCCTATGTGCCAATACACGTGGGTTACACCTGCAAAAGTGGTAGCCAGCATGCACGTCTGAATTGATCCATTTGTCTAATTGCAGATAGGCCAAAAGGTTCAAGTAGCCAACAATAACCCAGAACTAATATTTTATTATCTGAGTAGTAGAGTATGAACCTCAACAGTTTTTTTGAGCACAAAACTCGTATAACGTATAACTGGTTGTGCACCTGTATCTACAGGATCCTGTATGAAAGGATTCGTCATGTTCATCAGAGTTCAGTCTTTCATGAACAAGCCTTCGCATTTCTGCCAGATATAAATTTTCAGCTCAACACCGGTCCCTAGCTGCTTAGCAGCCAGTTCATTAAAAACACAAGACATTTCACCGACATCAACAAAAGGACAAACATTATACACAAAGGCAAAATTAATAAAATATAGCTCCCTTGACTCTTGCAAATGAGTCCCCCCTCTCGCACCCAGGAATACTTTCATGTTACAATCAAGAGTGAATTGTAAATTAACTCAAACTCAGTCCCGTGCGGCAAAAAGCAACTACAAAACCGTTAAAGAGCTTCTGCACTTCCCTAGCTCATCTTTCGTCTTAAACCAAGTCCACTGCACAAGCCTTTTCTTGTGTTCCCGATATCCTTGGCAGAAGCCGTAACAAAGCACAGGCGTTCATCATTAGTTCTTGTGCCCTTTCGATTAGGGCCGGTAACCACTCCAATGCAGGTTCAGAACATTTTTTTTCATGCCATATTTAGGATTACAGAAACATTTCAGCAGGAGGATCTTTCATGATCTAGATCTGTCAGGTACATGTTTTTTGTTGTTGCTGTGGCTGCTTATAGAACAGAAAATTGTTTTATTGGGATTGGTTCATTTATTCTTGTATTTTTTTTGGGTGGAAGGGTCCTATAAGGAGTAACTAAAATTAGTTAATTAGGCCATGTTTCCTGCCAAGGAATCCATCCGTTACATAATTAACCATGTCCCAAAAGAGAACTGGTCTAGCTATGAGTAATGAAATAAACATTAATGGATATAGATGCATGTCTGTAATTTGAAACAATGCTTTAACTGTACAATCTGTCTGCATTCTAATGAATATCAACATCCTTCACTCGACTATCGGAGTCTATT
This sequence comes from Hiodon alosoides, assembly GCA_025775065.1. Taxonomy (NCBI): domain Eukaryota; kingdom Metazoa; phylum Chordata; class Actinopteri; order Hiodontiformes; family Hiodontidae; genus Hiodon; species Hiodon alosoides. Next base: position 1,635,940 of record JAOYSI010000017.1, on the reverse strand, counting down.
CTTTGACTAGCCAGTCTTACAGCCAGTCAAGCAAAAACCTGGTAAGCACCACTTGCCTAATAAGATAAGAATAATCAAAACAGTTACCAGTCAGAGAGGGGAAAGAGATAAAGAGAACATTTTGTTTTGCAAATATAAAATTATGCTGTAAACCCAGTTAGCTTATTTTAAAGCATGTCTAACCAAATATTTAACCACTTCTCAAAAATGAATAATTTAAGATTCATCCCCACTTAATTGTAACAAATTAAATTAATTAGTTAATTAATTAATTGGATATTTAAATTTGTCCTCCAGTTTCCTGTTCAGGCGATTAATATAGAATACAGGGAGTCTCCAGGATCAGGATAGCAAGTACTGGACTAAGGCAAAAAAAACCTTCATTGTCTGCTGGTGAGTATAGTAATACCAATACCAATTATTAACTGCATATGTCAAAATGAAGTCATATCCATGCGCCCCTTTTTATTATATTTCTCATCACCTCTTTATTACGGATATTCTAAATATAACATAACATGACTTTTCTTTTAATCAAGTAGTAGATTTCTGGAATATCGTAACTAAAAAATACTAACTATAAATTGATTGAAGTTGATTTATTTTTACAAACTGTTAAGATAAATCTTACAGTTTTATAATGCTTTGGATTTTGCATATTTATATTTTAAATTATTCTTTAATATCAACATATAAAGTAAAATATCCCATCACGCAGAAAAATGTATCTATCTGAATTGCTATAACGCCTATATTAACCATAGACAACCATTGCTAATAACCAAAATCTCTTTCATGCAGAAGCTTTAAAACCCTTTTTAGCAATCAATTTGTAAAAGGGTTATCTGTTAATTTGTCTGAATGTTGGTCTGTTCCAGTGTTTCTTCATTCGATGCCTTTGGCTTTGAGTTCCTCCTTCACTCTCTTCAAATAGTCAGGGTCTGGGTAGCCAAATCTGTGAAACAGATGAACCTCTCAGTACGGGCACACTCAGTACGGGCACACTCCATTTGTACACCTTGAACCTAGACCAAAGACTAGACAGTAAAATGTGGGCAAACAGTTCCTTTTAGTTTTTTCACGAAACACAGACTCATTAATTAACACGCAAAACAGACTGCACGTTATTACACAGTAAAATCTAGAAACCTGGAGGGTCCGCCGTGTATGCTGGTCTTGTGGTGAATGTCATTCCAGGTGACCGTATCAGATTCTCCAGTCGTCCTTGAAACCCCAACAGTGAAGATCAGCTTTTGATGAAAAGCCTTCTGCAGCAGATTCAGAACCTCATTTCCCTCAGGACTGTCTGGCAAATAAGCAGTTCTCTGGGTCCCAGAGAACATCATCCCAGGATTAGGGTGTTTTTCCTAAAATTTACAAAAATACACTAAATTAACCACATGGACTCACTAATTGTGCAGTAAAATACAACGTCTTCCAAAAGAACAGCAATACGGTCTCATTCATCAAGGAATCTTTGTTAGTCATGGTGATTACAGCAAGGGAGGAAAACTAAACCTGAATGTGTACCAAGCAGATGGAGCCGTACTAAGCAACTCTTCATTTACTCAGACTAATCTTATCTTGAATTATTGAACTGAAATTGTAATGTATTGCATAAGAGTATAACAATGTTTATACAGTTAAGTGAAAGAAATCAAAGTTCGTACCTTCTGCAGTCCGCCAGGAATGAAGTAGTCAATCACAATAGTTCTGTAGTTCTGAAATCCTGGAAGATGTTGAGGCGATCTACGATATTTCATTTCTCCTTCTGGCTGATCTCCCTCAATAATCCCAAATATTTTCTTACACACTGGACAACGGGGTCCCATACTCTTCTCTGCCTGCTTCATGCACTCTGTGCAGAATTCATGAGAGCAATGTAACTTTGTCTTGTTTTTGAAGGTGTCCATACATATTGGACATTTATCCTCTTCGGCTTCTTCTGCGTGACCCCCCAGGGCTTCTATTACATTGGCATCGTCTTCCAGGTGAATCATCTGAACCTTTTCATTGAAAACAGACCCACCCAAAATTTCTCCAATCTCACTAACTGCATGACTTAAATGCTCTGGCAGGCCTAACAGTCTCCAGGGGCCATTTTCTTCTCCAGCCGCCACTTTAGGATGATTCGATCTGATTTGTTCAAATGTATCCTTGACCTTATTTGCCTGCAAGGGATTCTTCAGGGTGCAGCTCATTATGCTAGTAGCAACTTTCTGGTAGAGATGCTCCAGTGCACTGAGTGCATGAATCTCCTGAGACTTTCCCAGACCCTCCACCTGCTGAGCTCTCACTGTCATCCTGTCTGAAGAAGGTATTTCAATAAAGTCAACACCAAATTTCTGTTTGATTTCTAAAACTTGCTTTGCGAACACATGCGTGATGAATTCCCAGTGTGTTTTATTCATGTCAAGTACTTGTCTCACTAAAGAATCATGGAGGTACGCAATCTCCAACATTCTGGATGGCCCTATATCTGATTTCATTATTCCGCTATCACATTCTTTATTAAACTTCAGTCCCAATTCTCTCTGGATCCTGGACAAGCTCTCTTCCGGTCCAGTGAGCTTGAAGCCTTCTGCTGTCACACTGAGTTCAAGTCTAGACTTATCTCTCTGGATTTCCATCAGGAGTTTATCTAAGGACCCAGACTGTAAGCTGATTTCAAGAATAGTAACAGTTTTGAAGTCAATTGCACATTTCAGGAATTCATTCTTGGCTTTTACAATTGAATCCATGCCCTCTTTTTGCTTTGTTGATGTGACTGTCATCGAAACAATAGACGAGAATTGTACTCCATTTTCTCTTTCAATGCAATGCACCTCCTTCCCGTAGATTTTTGTCAGGTGCCAGAAGTGATACGGAGGGATGTTAAATGTTATGTTAGAGGTTCCAGGGTCTGTATGGCTTTGATATATACTCTCATTGTTTTCATCCGGTTTTGGGCCATTCTGCCCATCTTCTGCCCCCTTGTGGAAAAATAAAAATGTCATGAATAGGTTTTACATTTCATTAAGAAAAATTCATTAAGAAATTTTTGATATTTTAATAACCTTTTAGTTTTACAAAAGCTACATGGCAGCAGTTTCCCTGCTATGTAATTTGAGTGATGTAGGAAGTGAGACACACTCACATGAGATTTCCTGGAGTCTGAACTTTGAGACCTGTCTGCTGACAGAGGGGGTGGCTTGGAAAAATTCACTTTCACCGTTATACATTCTTTTTTGAAAAACAGCTCTGCTGAACCGAGTTTCAGAAGATCATCAAAGGCTAAAAGAAATTAAAAGTTAGTGACTAACCATTTATATATACATCTTCAGAGCAACAAGGACCTTAGTCCAGGGAAAAATTGACAACAATATTGTAGCATCCCTCTGAGGAGTTCTAATTTCAGGTGAAATATGTTATTACATTTTTGTTAATGCTTATATTGTAAAACTAAATGTGTCATCATTATACCTTTATACACATTGAAACTGAGGAAAAAACAGATTAATTAAAATAAATGGCAGGCATCCTGTATTAATACTGATAAATGCTGTGTGCTTAAATCTGCAATGTCAGAGATTCTAGAAAAAAAATTGTGGTTTCCCAACACAATTACGTGGGGCCCGGAGGGGTCAGGGGGCCCACTGCTGCCTGGTAGCAGTGTTACAATACTGCCTGAATTACAAGAAAATCCTTATTTTCTCATTTAAAGTAAAACAACATTAGTTAAGTTTGAATTCCAAAAAAAACATAAAAAATAGAATTACCAAACAAAATGAAAAACTGAGAGAAAATAGTGGTTTGTTTAGTGAGCAGTGGTTCTGTATTTTATTTCTGCTGCAAGCTTTTCAAAAGAGGGGCCAGACATGCTCTTAACAGCAGTGGAATTTGATCGTGGATATTAGTGGACTTCAATTACTTTAAAATGATCATGTGTGAAGTTTCACTTTTCACTGCTATCCGTCTAATCAATCAATTACATTTTTCTATTTTGTTCTTTATATGATAAAATAAAGGGTAATTTAGAAATTTGGGCAAAAAAAAACCACATTTAAAGGGACATTAAAAGGAATCAAATATGACAGGGGTCTACATATTCACAAGAAAAAACCTGCATGTAACAAAGTCAGCATGTCATAAGCTGCATAAATAATGATTCAAGCACCTCCACACCCTTTCTCACCTGATGCAGGCATTATTTTGCCCAATGCACAGCGTGGGTCTTCCTGCAGTTGTAGATCAGTCACGTCGCAAAAACTTTGCTTTTCTTTCCCGAGATCATTTAACTTCGTCTGAAGAGCTTTTTCAAACGTTGCTTTCCATCTGTTGTCCTTTGTTATATCAGGCTCCACATCCAGGGCAACATGGACCCATACGAAATCTGAGGGATCTGTTCTGAGCTCATGCCCTTTCTTTGGGAAATGATAGTGGGATCAATGTGGTGTCAATCTAACACAATGAAACCTTTCTGAAACACAAATTAAAACTTACAAAAAACCCTGAAATGTTGGCTTGCACTTCTTCCTGATCCTCACATCTTTGCACCCATCCCTCAAATTTTTCCAAAATGACATAAAATTCTATTCTGTCAGTATTACTGCAGCTCACTCCTGGTTGATCCATCTGCCAACCATCATAAAATAAATGGACTGAAATAGATTTTACCATTCGGTTAATGCAGTCTCACCTCACCTCAGGACTCACCTGTTGTGATGCCTCCAGCTTGCCATTAGCCCCCAATTCAGAAGGGTTATCCATCATGTCGCCAACACCCTTTTGTTCTGCTGAGTATTCATTGTGTCTGCTCTCTGCAGTCTGCATGGAACAGTTAGTTACTAAAGTGAACAGTCAAAAGAATCTCAGTAATTCAGTGTGATAAAATATTTTTATGTTCTTACATCCACTTCCATTTGCTCTACATTACTTTCTGAGTTGCTGTCAGGTATTTCCATGTAGGCATCTTCCATTGATATCTTCTCCGCTAAGATTTAATCCTACGATGCTGCTATCAATCAGTCTGCACAAAATTTTAGTTAATGTTTTTATCTGGTCACTGTATTAACAATGTATATGAGCACAACAAAATGATTCTCTTGTGGATATTGACACATTGTACAAAACATTTTTAAAAACATGTTTTTCTAGCTTTTTAAAAATTTTGTAAAGAAACACAAACTTTAATGAAAAACCTGTTTATTAAATTGCATATGATAGTGAACTATCTATCCCTTAGGTTTCCATTTTTAAATGTGTAATTCAGATTATACTCTTTTGTTCAAAATAGCAGCATCAATTAAACTTATGTTATAAAGTATTATCTTCAATTAAATTGAATTACAATTAAATCATAGACTTAGAAAATAACATAAAACGATCTGTCACAAACACATCGAAAAAACTTTTACTTTCGTTTCACAAAAAGGCTAATTAGCTATCAATCTAACATCGTAATTTTGTCAAACAGATCAGTTCTTAACGGTAGACATTTCTTAGAGGACTTAAACTTTGACAACATACACTTAATCAGCGAGTTATTCTACTTGCAGATTAATATTGTAGCTATATTTTTTCGTATCGAGAAAGTATCTCATTAACGCAAATAAATTCAGTGTCAAAATTCTAATCTTGGTCAAATTCAACGATGTTACGACGCAAATAGAATACACAATTTTCGTTATTGTAAGTGAAAATGTGATATAAATTCAAAATTCTCTTTTAAATCTTACCTATACAGCCGAGTATACAAAGAGTTCGTTTAAATGTGATACGACCACAAAACCAGAAACGAAAGCAAAAGTATAATCATCCTGAGTTACATCGCTGTCATAATTTTTTTTTAACCCGCGAGAAAACCATTCGTTTTGTCTACACGCCTGGTCCTTCCTCATTTGTAGAGAATAGGGTCAGACATTTCATACACTGTATCAACACTGAGTATTTCATTGAAACGTGACGTTTTAAACTATTAAACTTCATAAAGCAGACACAGTGTACGTTTTCTTCTATATATACTGTCGCTTGTAGGTTTTGGTGATCATGTACATAAAAATACACCCTATATGCTCCAGCCAAAGCCACCTTCACATAAAGAACAATGTAGATTGATCCAGAAACACCTCCCAATCAGGGAATTTTTTCTCTCCCAAATTTTGACCAGCATTCATACCCAAGTTCCCATTCATAATTAATGGTTACTATACAGTTAAAACAAAAAAAGGTAAATGTCCAAATGTTTATGTGCATCATCTAAACAATGATATCAGGAATACAAGAGACCAGGTCCGAAGTGTAAATATGGTGTTTATTTAATGGCTGCAGTACATGAAATATGATGATTTATATTTCAATACACTGTGAAACACAAATTAATAATTCAGCTTAATTGATTTAAGTTTCAGACTTTCTGCTGGGCCATTATTTTATAGTTCATCATTGACACTACCATTACTGGATCAGTCAACAAAGACACAAGTATAGCCTCAGCTTTAAAAAAAACACACTATCTGCATGCAATGTATTTCGATTACAGTGATTTATAACTAGAACGCATTGTCAACATTCTTTACAAAGGAAAGTCTTAAAATGGTGCAATACCTCACAACATTGTTTAAAAAAAAAAAAAAAAACAATACTTCATATTCAAAATATACAAGCAGACACCCCAAACAGTGCCTTGGTACTTCCATCAATTATCTTCAAACCATTTAAAAAAATGAAAAATAATACTGAAAATATTAACGCATTAAAAAAACAAACATAAAAAAAAACGCCATCAAACCTGACACGGACCATCCAGTACATTAAAAGTGTATTAAATCCTCTTGCAACAACAATCATACTGCAGAAGATTTCAATAAAACATTTGGAAAGGAATAACTTTGGTTTAACAGAAAGGCTCATGACCCACGCAGTTCTACATTTGGCATTTCCAGGCTACTGCACTCCCGAGTTCTTTCCAATCAAGGTTAATTTAAAATACTTTATTAAAATAACCATTGTATGCTGGACTTTTATCAAGGCACTGTATTTAAGTTTAATACAATACATTCTAGCTCAAGTGATATGCAGCTATATATATATATATATATACACACCACTAGTAATTTCATAATCAAAAATTATTTTGGAAGAACATTAAATTTGGCTATGACTCACGTGAAAATAACACATAATCCAATTATGGAAATTACGGCATAATGAGGTGATTAAAGTTAAACATACATAAAATTGAATTCACTTTGTAGATTGACATTGCATCTAAAGTGATGTTCAATCCACAACAACAACAACGATGACAACAAAAATAAAAACTATAAAAATGGTGGCAGAAAGCGTCTCATTTGGTTAGATTTGACTATTGAAGTATAGTGATTATACTATTGAAGAATAGCATTTAAAATATTTTTGTCCATTTTTTTTTTTTTTTTTTTTACATTTCCAATAACAGGACACATGCAAGTTTGGATGGCATCATTGTGTAAAGCGCTGCACTTTTACTAATCTGATTGATTAGTTAGTCTCTTCCATCAAATCATACCTGAAAATGACAGAGCAGAAAAAAAAACATTCAACATGGTATTTTTCTGTGAAAATAAAAAATGTATAGCCATTGCTCAGCCTCCTTCACTTGGCCTTTGACCTCACTTACCATTGTGTGACTCCAGAGAGGAGGTCAACATCTTTCAGCTCTATCTGTACCTAAAAGAGTGAAACACAAAGGGGTAACATTATACATATCAGCGTATTAATATTAAATAAGCAGAATAACTACCCAACTGTTAATGTGCATTTAATGATTTAATGCTTGATGGTGAGCTCTTAAAATACCTTTAACCTGTTTAAGCTGTATTCAGGATTCCTATAGACCTAGGGTTGTCATAACACAGAAGATACACAAGTTAACCGACCTTGCCAATGAGCTCTCTTTCTCGGCTCATGAAGGGCACATCGTTCTTGACTGACAAATCCATCTGCCTATTACGAGCCTCCTCCAGGGAGAGTTGGAAATCAAACCTGGACATAAGTGAGAGAAAAAATTATCAATCTTTCTCACCTCTCTATTCTCAACTCCTCCAGCACCTCTTTCGTCGCTCACCACTGCCCTCTCACTTTTCCTTCTACACGCCTTTCGTCACTCACCACTGCCCTCTCACTTTTCCTTCTACACGCCTTTCGTCACTCACCACTGCCCTCTCACTTTACCTTCTACACGCCTTTCTTCACACACCACTGCCCTCTCACTTTACCTTCTACACGCCTTTCTTCACACACCACTGCCCTCTCACTTTACCTTCTACACGC
>JAOYSI010000017.1:1557949-1614618 GCA_025775065.1 Hiodon alosoides | reverse complement strand
CAAATTTGTTGGTACCCTTACAGCTCATTGAGATAATGCTTCTTTCATCCTGAAAAGTGATTAAATTAATGGCTATTGTGTCATGTGTACTTGCATTCCTTTGGTATGTTATAGAATAAAGCAAAGAAGCTGTGAAAAGATATGAATTATTGCTCATTCTACAAAGATATTCTAAAATGGCCTGGACACATTTGTTGTTACCCCTTCGAAAAGATAAAAAATAATTAGATTATAGTGATATTCAAAACTAATTAGTTTCTTTAATTAGTATCACACATGTCTCCAATCTAGTAACCAGTCATTTAGCCTGTTTAAATGGAGGAAAGTAGTCACTGTGCCGTTTGGTATCATTGTGTGCACCACACTGAACATGGACCAGAGAAAGCAAAGGAGAGAGTTGACTTAGGAGATCAGATAGAAAATAGACAAGCACAGTAATGGTAAAGGCTACAAAACCATTTCCAAGCAGCTTGATGTTCCTGTGACATCAGTTGCAAATATTATTTAGAGGTTCAAGGTCCATGGAACTGTAGCCAACCTCCCTAGGCGCGGCTGCAAGAGGAAAATCGACCCCAGATTGAACAGAAGGATAGTGTGAATGGCAGAAAAATAACAATTTGCTAAAATGCGTACTGACAAGCCATAATCCTTCTGGGAGAATGTCTTTTGGACACACAAGTCAAAACTGGAGCTTTTTGGCAAGTCACATCAGCTCTATGTTCACAGACGAAAACATGAAGAGAAATGAACAACATAACTACAGTGAAATATAAAGGAGGCTCGGTTATGTTTTCGGGCTGCTTTGCTGCGCCTGGCACAGGGTGCCTTGAATCTGTGCAGGGCACAATTAAATCTCAAGACTATCAAGGCATTCTGGAGCAAGACGTACTGGCCAGTGTCAGAAAGCTCTGTCTCAGTCGCAGGTCATGGGTCCTCCAAAAGGATAATGATCCAGAACACACAACTAAACGCACCCAAGAATGGATAAGAACAAAACATTAGACTGTTCTGAAGTGGCCTTCTATGAGTCCTGATCTGAGTCCATTGAACATCTATGGAAAGAGCTGAAACTTGCAGTCTGAAGAAGGCATCCATCAAACCTGAGAAAGCTGGAGCAGTTTGTTCAGGAAGAGTGGGCAAAACTACCTGTTAACAGTTGCAGAAGTCTCATTGAGAGCTACAGAAAACATTTGATTACAGTGATTGCCTCTAAAGGTTGTGCAACAAAATATTAGGTTGAGGGTCCCATCATTTTTGTTCATGCCATTTTCATTTGTTTTATTATTTACAAAATTGTGTTGAAAAACAAAATCAAAAGCAAAGTCTGATTTCTATTATTTATGGAATAAACAATGATGGGTGCCAATTACTTTTGTCAGTTTCAAGTTATTTCTGGGGAAATTGTGCATTCTTCGTTTTTTGTGGAGGGGTACCAACAAATTTGGCCACATCTACATGTTTATTAGACAGCTTTACTCCTCATGCTAAATTTAACACTTTTTGAATCTTTTAATGTGTAGTCCTTTACTAAGACTGGCTAACCTTTGTCCAGGTAATAAATCTGATTTGACTGAGCTCCGTGAGGTTCCATTTGAGGATGCCCAGACAATGGCTCACCAATTGGAATTTGTCAACGCCATCGAAACATCAGCAAAGGATTCTAGCAACGTGGAGGAGGCCTTCAATAAAATGGCTGCTGAACTCATCCTTAGGCATGGCGGGCCCATGTTTAATGAGAGCGTGACAGACAGCTTCAAACTCAACAGCAAGGATGTGGTCACAGAGGGCTGGGGATGCGGATGTTGATGGTAGAGCCATTTTTTATTTTGTTTTTTTTCTGTTATATTCATTCCTAGGGACCAGTTTCAGCAATACCTTTTTTTTTTTAGTGCAGCAATGTTTGTTTCTCAGTTGCAGTAAATCTGATACGACTAAGATACTACCAATGAACAGTTTAAAGTGGCATTAAACGTAGACAGTTCTGAAAGTGGAGTGAATATCTTCCTATCTGGAAGCAGGGTTAGAAACCGCTCAAGCTCCTTGATGACTGTCAGCTTGAGGTTATTTGAGGTTATTACATAATTTCAAGAGAGACATTTCCACCAACCAGCAAAATCTCCTTTTTTACAGCTTACTCCTGGTGCTCTGAAAAGAAAGAAATGACAAAAACAAAATAAGGCTGTTATGAATAACCTTTATGATTTTAAAATTGGCTTGAGGAGTTTCGAAGATGAGGCAGTATTTTACTTTTATTTTTCAAGGCAGAGTATCAGTTGATAGTGAAAACGTATGAATTCAACTTTTTTAGGTAGACTGAAGTAGAAAGGGAAAATGTTTCCCAATGTATGTATTGCCAAATTGGTTTTACATTGACATGGCCCAGTAAAATGCTATTAATAATGAAACATTATGTAGCGATGATACTGTCGATGGCTGTATTTCTTCCATCAAGACTATGCCCAACCCTTTGGGCATCGGTGCACTTACATGAACAAAGAAAATATGAATCCCCCCCCCCCCAACCCCATCCCTGTACTTCTAAACAACCAGCACACCTGCATAGCGTTTTCTGTTATTTTGTTTGTTATTATTTCCATAAACGGCATCCTATTGTATGAATAATATTTCACCTATAATTTTATTTATTTTATTTTATTTTTTTTCTTGGTACACTTGGCCATGTCAGAGAGAATGCTACTGGGAATGGTGGTGAGGGAGGTCCCAATTGATGATGTTGCAGGGGAACAGCTCACACCTCAGGCCGGGAGGCCACTGTTCACGCTCATGGTGGTAGGGGCTGCTTCCTGCTTCCTGCTTCCTGCTTCCTGCCAATGTAATTTTGTTTTGTCTCGTTGAGTCCCGGTTAGCTTGCCGATGGCGTCCACCCCGGTGACGCAATAAATGTACAGCCCTGGGGGAAGAGTTTAATTGAACCCAGCCAGGGGTATAAAAAAAACAATTAGACAGTTATTAGCGTTGTGGTAATGATAATGTAAACGCAGTACGTATTTGTACCAGACTAGAAATTCATTCTGTAAAACGGTATTGGCAGTGCCTAGATAGAAATTATACCTTATGTATCTTAACATTTCCCAGAGCTCTGTCACAAAGCCTTCTGGAAACTGAATATTACTACATACCATTTAAAAACATTCTTTCTGACTATTACTGTGTGGTACAAGAATGTGTGTGTGTGTGTGTGTGTGTGTGTGTTATATCTCCATTCTAAGGTACATATGTACTGAGACCATACCCACAGAAAAGCTCTTCACGCCTTCTTATGGGAGTAAGGGTTTGGTTAGATTAGAGGATCTTTTCATGACGTTTGTGCAGTATACCCAGGGACTTTAAACAAAGTATGTGTAGACCTTAAATGCTGTCTGGTATTCTTCCTTTTGTACTTTTTCTAGGCTACTCAAATTTGGAGCCTTTTTAAAGCATAATAATCCTTTTGGAATTAAAACATATTTAAAAACTGTGAGTTGCATGTACACGTTTTATAAATTAAAATCATTTGGCCATTTCTTTTTTCTCGTATGTCTTTTTTTTCTTTTGTTTTGCGAATCCTAAAAAGAAATTTTTTGTAAAAAAAAAATACTGTAAACATATTGGTTTGGATGTTAAAATGTTTAAATTTACTTGAAAAATAATTATTTAATATAATGTGCAGAAATAGAATAGAAAATGCATTTTATTCTGTATTGTTCATTGAGTGCCTTTCATAAATTGTCTTTTAATCAGGAACAGGACTGATTTACATTATTTAAATAAAGAAGGTTGCCAAGTATGTTACCTGTACATCCATTTTTGGAAATAAAAAAATCCTGCAATAACTAAGTAATCTTTTCAAATGATATATTCCATTTTTATCTACAAGTATTCTGAGCAATTTCACTCTAAATTATTTGTGTTTATACTGAAATAAATTCTTAAATGTCTCAGCAACAAGATTCTCATGTTTCCGTTTGTTCTTTTCTGAGAGGTACAAAGCAAGAATAATCTGTCTTCCAGAAGGCGCAGTTCCAGTGCTAAAGAAATATATTTTTTAAAATACATATACAGCGAGTAACAACGCATATCCAGATAAGGCAGAAATTGCCTATTGGAAATAATTTAGACAAGATGCAACATGAATTAACAACATGATAACCCAATACACTGTATCTTTGCTCTTGTCTTGTCTCTGAACATTGTGCACTCTCTTGTGCTCATAACTTTCCCCATTTGATTAAGTGGTTTGAGACTATCCACACAACACCATCTAGCACTAAACCTATGGGACCATTCTGACGACCAATATGCTTTTAAATAATTTTCCAATACCCTGGAATTCTTGCATGCTGAAAAAGATGACCGAGAATTGGCAGCTAAGTACATGCCAGTTTACATTGGAATAAAATGCATTCCAACAGAATTAACTTATATTAAAAAGGGTTTTCTACATAATCAAAGTATTTAAAAAATGCATGTAATTTTCAAACGTTTCATTTGTATCTCATACGTAGTTGCTATAGTTGAGCAACCAAAGTTGCAAATGTAACTATCAGATGCATAGAAACCTTGATAAACCTCTGCATGTGCATCACCAGAGATGGAGTAATTAAAACCCCATCTTCCACTAAATGCACACAAAACCCTTCAAATGTTTCCCTGCCAAACGCAATCTTGCACAGCAGCACCAAACCTGCTAACAATGCATAATCTGTATTCGTAAAATGTCACCCAGTGATCCGATTAAATCTACAGACATTACAAGTATTACTGTGTAGGCAAAAAGTACCCAGTTTATTGCAACACAGAATGGTCGGTTTATATTTTTTCTGTCATTTCTAATATTTTCTCATGGTACAATGACATCTTAGCATCACAGACTGAAATAAAAAATAAATTAAAGTCAAAAGCACCACTATCGTCATAGCATTGTGATAACATTAAGCCCAATATCAGGCAATAGTAGGAACACTCAAAAAAAAAAAACATACAAAAGTACAGGCATACAGTACACACACCCTCATTCATCAGCACCCAGATAAATTATGCCGGCCTCTCAGTGCAGTAATATACTCATTCAATGTAACATCTCTTTTGTTTTTTGCCTCATTAAAAGAACCATAAAAATACCATAATAACATTACAAAGCGGTAATCACGAAAGTTTGTTAACAGTAAAGAATAACGAGAACCTGTATCTAAATGTGAGGCTAATTTAAACCATTAACGTATGAAGTTACTTTAACACAAATATACAATATCGTCGCATTACTAGGATTAGCCAATGCTTTTAAAAAAATATTCTGGACCTGCTTGATAAAGAACGGAACGAAATTATGCACTTCAAAAGTATCTACGTGTGGTTTTGTAAATATATAGCGCAAAGCATTGAGAGCTGAGAATGGATTTTAAATGCTTAGAATGGATTTCATTATCTTCGTTTAAAACTCGTTAAAATCGCACCATCAAAGTGCACCATTTAAAAAGTTGTCAATGAACATTAAGAGAGTTACCTAAAGTTTCCTAAATCTTACAGCTAAGTTACCTTTCAGGCGTTTGCATAATTTTCACGTTCCATTCGGATGAAACAAACACATATAATTCAGTTTACACACATGTTTTTCTGAGTGAGGGGGGGGGGAATGACGTCTGCCCTCGCCTGAAGCTCGCTGGAGCACCTTCCAACCAGCTACTGAGTCCCAAACTTCTCCAGCTCGAAGATGAGCTCCACGGCATCGTTGACGTCCTGGACAATGTGGGCCGGCTCCACCAGAGCCGGGTCGAAGCAGAAGTCGCGGTGTCCGTGGAACACCGTTTCTGCGATTCGCTGGCTCTCGCCGGCGGGGGGCAGCTCCGCGCGCGGATTGTAAACGCCGGTGCACACCAGGATGGACTTGCAGGAGGAGGCTGAGGGGGACGCCAGCTCACTCTCCCAGGTGCTGTCCAAGTCCTCCTCCTGGGGCAGAGACGCTGAGGAGCCCGTGCCAGCTGCCACCTTCGCCAGCGCCTTAGCGCTCTTCCGCGACGTCCGCTCTTCGAGGTAGCGGTTGTACAGGTTAGCACCATAGATGTCGGTCATGAGGTTGTCACTGATCAAAATAAGTAGAGAAAGAAAAATGAATGCATTGTGGATGAATTTTCACATAAAAATTAATATTGCTTTAATACCAGACAAACTTATAAATGGAAAATAATCTATGCTTATTCTGATCTTTGGTCCAATACAAACTCACAAAGTAATATTTAGACAGATGAAACCTGTGGATGGAGCTAAATGCAGACAGATGTTGCAGTGAGCAATTTGGGACGGTGATACTGAAAGGGCAGAGAGGATCATACCCAATAGCATAGAGAGACCTAATGGGCATCCTCCACTCTCTTTCTGCAGCCTGTTCCCTGACCAGGTATTCGGCATAGTGGTAGGTCAGTTCGCTGGGCTTGCCCATCAGGGCCTCGTACTTCACCTCCTTGCCCGTTATCTTCTTGTAGATATTCTCCAGACAAACCAGGAAGGTTCCATGACCAAACCTGTTGTCAGAAAAAAAAGATAAGAAAAGAAGAAAAAACACACACTAGACAAACGCGGCTCCAGTATTTTTTCATGTACTTATGGCCATGATGCAGTCCAGCTTTAAAACTGCTACACCCTAAATATGCAAAGGCTTATTTTTAGGACGGAGGAAACTGACCTCTGGTCGAAAAACAAGGTTTGAATATCTATATATTGGCTGGAAAAATATGATCAAGACCATCTGACCTACTGATGCAAATCATAGAATTGAATCCTTCCACCACAAGCAGGCAGGCCGAGGAAGAACGATTAGCCTCCGGAAATTCTAGTTGCTTTCAAGCCACCGTCTCTTTTCCACACAGCTCACAATTTTAGCTAGGTAGTCATTTCTTTCCATCACGCTAACATTGCGTTTTACAATAACGTTAGCAACTGATCTCAGGATATAAGGGAATAAACAAGGGAAGAAATAAAACTGCTTTGGAGACTCCTCAAGTAGCTGTTTAAAAATGATAGAGAATGGATCTGATAAAGCCCTAATACAGTCCATATACGTGTATGTAGTGCAAATCTGTATGCACCGAAATGGTGAAACGCCTAGGCTGAGATCATCAAGATAAAACTGAGTTTCCCTTCCCTCGAAAGGAAACTGAAAACTGACTTCTTCCAACAAACTTCACACCACAATCTTGAACTCCACCCCCCTAAGGAATCGATTGCTATATGGGTGCTTATTGATGCGTATGCTTCCGTTTATTTTGTATCGTATGTAATCTCCTTTTTGGCATTAGTCTTTGAACCTTCTCAAAGTACTCGTCATTAGGGCAGCTCAGCGTCTTATTGCGTGTTAACCCCTAAACTACGGCCTGGTTGTGTGTCGCTCTGGATAAGAGCGTCTGCTAAATGACAAAAATGTAAAAACGTAACTGTAGTATGTGGCTCGTTGTTTCCAGTGTGAATAGTGAACCATGAATATTGGATTATGCTACAGTCGTATCAGTTGAGCATCTGTGCTTCGGATGTAACTTTCAACAGAGTGGCACTGTTACCGTGGAGAGTGTGCTTCTGCCATCCACATGAGGTCCATATTACACGCCAGCAAGGGCAGATGGGGGGAGGTCGGGTTCTGGTGTGGGCTACCCAAGTTCCCATTGGTCAGAAGAATGTCAACGATAAGCTGCAGATGAGTCTCCCATCGGATGGGCTCACCGAAGAGGATGACGGCTACAATCCGAAAGGACGAGAGAGAGAACCAATGGAATTCACTGAGAAATACACACAAATACATTTTATTACATAAAAACCATGACTTCAGCATAACATAAAACAAAGAGGCTTTGGAAAATTGTTACATTTTTAAATTGTTACAAGAACATAATGTGCATGGGAGGATTGTTCACTAAATTTTATGGCCTGACACTTCAGTGAATATTGGTACCATGCACGGACATCAATATGTTTAATCCCTCAATTTGTTGAAAAACATTTTTTTGTAAAAACATGCAGTGTAGCGTGCGTAGGGATGCACGGCTGTTTTAATTTATTTGGGTGGATGAAATACGTGAGCAATTTTTTTCCGTGTTCATTTATCATTTTTGTTGCAGGGAGTGTAAGGGAATCTGGTAAAAAAATCTTGTTTTCAGCTTTACTCATTTCAGTCGTATAAAAAGCTCTTAACTTTCATATTAATGAAGGCATATGACAACAAAAAGAACTCATAACTCTTGAAAAGAGTTTTCAAAGGAGACTTTAAATAATAGCCATGTTGATTTTTCTTTGCCAGACATTAATTGTGTTGTGAAAAAAAAACCACAAAGAGTGGAAAAGGTCTAAAGGTGGTTGAAAGGACAGATGTGTAAGCAAACAAACGTGTTCAAAATGTTTGCCAATAAACACGGGAATCTACACATGCTAAACAGATTTTAACATCATAAAATGAGTTCAATACATTCGTTTTGTCGACTAAAAAAAATAAAAAAAATAAAAAAATAAGGCACGTACCTTCAATCTTTTGGAAATTAAGAATAGTAGATGTCTACAAAAACAAACACACAAAGAGGTAAATTCAGTGTTTTTTAGAAACATTGTGCAAAAGGAAATGAGGTCATCAAGTCAATACGGTTCTGGAAGCATAGACCTCAGAGTAATACTACAGTAACAGTAAAAATGACTTTAAAAAACAATACAGGTGACAACCCATTTGATTCTTTGGCTTCAAACTAAAAAATACAATGCGTACTCAAACAGGAATTTTCATACACGAAATCTGAAGAGACTTGTATTGTAGGTCATATTAAATCAGTTTTAACATTTTTTTGTATTTGTTACTACTAGGAATGCAGATATTAACAATTGTGAGAGATTTTGTCCACAATACAGCAAATATCATTTTATGGAAGAGCTATTGGTAAGGTACTGTACTTGTAAACTCTGGATTAGAGGTTGTGACAGGAAGGACTTACCGGGAGTTTGGGGCGGCGGTTATGGTCCACCATGTCCAGCAGTGGGAAGGACTCCCGCAGCATGTCGATGCTGACCACATTCGTGAAGCCCAAGCTAGGAAGGCAGAGGTCAAACATATAGCTGAGACACTGGCCCAACTTTGTCCGACCCCGTCGGAGCATCAAAGCATCAAAACCAATTCAGCAGAGTAAAAAGAGTGTGTTTTACATGCAAAAAACTCCTCAGAGATAATCCTCAGAGCCCCATTAAAAGGCCAGAGTAGATCTGATGAATGCCATTCGTATATTACTGCCGACAACAAACCGATACCTGTACTACAACAGAGGCAATAACAAAGAATTGTTTCTGGTTTGATTGTGCAGATTTATCACACTCTTGTTTAACAGTATTTAATCTTTACCTCCCATAATCTGACAAGCCGAGTAATCTCTACACTGTAATCGGATTCCTGGCTGATGGGAACAAAACAAATATTTGTTTATAGCGATCTGGCCCAAAATGCTACAAAGAAGTTGCGTAACAGAACTTCACATTCTCTGCAGCTGCTCAATCCTGTCGCCTGGGACATAAAGAACTTTACTGTATCCAGCACAAGGGAATCCAGAGTCCCACTACTGCACCACATTCAGCAGATTCACAACCACGTGTTCCTTCCATTAAAAATATTTACTAAAACCTATCCATAAATGATGCTAAAACCTGGTTTTATGTTAAATGCTGGACCATTAAGTTCTGAAATTATTATTATTATTTTTTAAACAAAATTGGTTTGACACCAAACAGGGGAATTTAAGATAATTCCGTATTGCTTTATGCACACTTTACTTTTTGGCAATGTCCAACACGGGGCCTTGTCCAGACACCAGCACACACTTGTCGTGGTACTTCTTGAACATTTTTAAAGGACTGTGTGACATCATAACCTGGTCCTGGGAGATCTATCAAAATCACAAAAAAATGAGTTATTCATTGGTGATACTCTCAAGAATGCAGAATATTGGTTGAATCTTTTTTAAACAAAATTAAAGAAATGGAAAAACCGGAATTACTTTGAGATCGAGACTGATTCCATCAAAAAATAGTTTATTACTTTGTGTCGTCATTCAAGACAGACAGATAAGTAGCAGCATTCTCTGTTTCAAATTGTTTTTTTATATGAACTTGTATGTTAACAAGCAAATGATAAATGGTAATCCTGAAATTCAAGATAAGTAAACATATATGATTATGAAATCACATAACAAACAAAAAGACATGTCTAAACCGAGTACAAACGACAATCTCACTGAATGCTTACACATATCTATTAGCGAGAACATTTTTTTATGATTGCAGACACATTTATAAGAATGATAAGCCTTTCTGAAAATCTGTGTTACTCCAGCACCAGCCCTCAGCTGTGTAAATTACAAGAAAAGAATCCAATAACTGGAATTACACCATGACTACCATCTCTTATTACAGTAGGAGTATCTCTTGTTCAGGAAGCTAAATGTAAGGGGAATTCTAGTGAACATAGAACAGCCAGAAAAGTCCCTGAGACACAACCTAGAACTTCCTTGTATGCCAATTAGGCTTTCGGTAAGGAAGTTGTGCCTAAAACAGGTGACCACCTGTTTTACCTAGACTGTGCTGCAATTAATTAATGCAGTTAATACATTCTACTCAGCAGGTATACACAGGCTTGACAGCTTGTAACATTAGCCAGCATTTCATATCACGGAAATCATCCTCATCTCACTGCCGCTCTTGAAAAGCAAGAGTAGGTTTTGCACCTCCGAAATCAGTCTGATTTCAGGTCGGACGGCGCTACTGACTTGTGAGGTCAGCTGGACATTTATTAAGGCAGTTCAAATGAAGCATCGCTCTCAAACCCGCGTTGGCACTTTAACCTTCAGGCTTTTTCCGTCACAAGACCTGTCTGATAACTTAGCCCCTATTTAACCTGGTGGCCACCGTGCTCCCACAGAGGAAGTTAAAGCGACTCACCGGCACTCCCAGGACGTGCGAGAGCTGGTCCGCTTTTGTCTGGCGGAGGGTGTTCCCTGCGTTCGTGACAAAAACGACAGGCACCACAAACTGTCCACGGGAATTGACCAGCTTCTGGAACGCTTTCTTGGCCGCGGGAATGGGTGTCTTTCCCCGGACGAGAACCCCATCGATGTCAAACAAGAGGCCGAAGCCTGGCTGGACCTGAATCACAATCACAATCACAATCATTCATCCCTTAAGCAGCAGAGCTAAATTACTGGAAGAAATAGATTTAAATTTAAAAATAGGTGCATGCATGACACTTACTGTTAACAAGTATTTTGCATAGCCTCAAGGCAACACATGCAGTTACAAGTAACTGCACACGTCAAAATGCTGTTTTGAACATATCAAGTGTAATATTCAAGAAAGGCTTTGATGCGACAGTGACAGGTGGTCCAGGGGTTACGACACACAGGTGGGGCTCTACCGTTGTACCTCAACGTACTTAATCTGAATTTTACTGCAAATATAAAGTCAAATAAAGGCATACGGTGTTAAACCATATCTTTAATTGTCTCAGCAGACTTCCAACAACTCAAAACCTCTGGGTGTTTTTTCATGATTTATGGCCCAACTCTAAAATGGCAAGTTATGGCAATAGCCTAAGCCTTCAC
The DNA here is from genome assembly GCA_025775065.1 of Hiodon alosoides. Taxonomy (NCBI): domain Eukaryota; kingdom Metazoa; phylum Chordata; class Actinopteri; order Hiodontiformes; family Hiodontidae; genus Hiodon; species Hiodon alosoides. Next base: position 1,603,006 of record JAOYSI010000017.1, on the reverse strand, counting down.
CCAGGCAGTGACTCAACTGAGATTTGCCATTAAAAAACACACTGTTGCTTGATAAACAACATGCTTTCTTTTGTGCTTGTACTGCTTTTATATCACATATGGTGGCCAGGTTTCACTTCTGCTGCATCCACCACAGTTCCTGCGGGGCAAAACTGCATTTCTCTATATGTGTCGGCAGCCAGTCAGCCAGGCACGAACGTCTCAAGCAAAAAGAATCGCCTTGTTTTTTTCTTCGACACAGCAGACACATCCCTTTACAGTTTTTTTCCCCTTGTTGATACAAAAAAAATAGCAAAACCAAATGCAAAGTTAATAAATAGAATAAAGGAAGAATTCACGTGAAACCATGCATTCCTGACATTTTGGTGCAAATGTACACACAAATTTTTCCAGGACGTTAAAATGACTACCACATTTCTGTAACAGAAACAAAAAGTATCTTACTATTGGTTGAAAAACCAAAATCCGCATTCCGCAATGCCATCTAGCAAGCTTCAGCAGACAGATCACAAAAAAAACAAAAACAAAAAAACAAGACAAAGGAACAATACTTATGGTATGTGAAAAAAAATACTTGGATAAGTTAAGTCTCTTTACTATGCAGCTAGAAGACTCATTTTACAGAAGAAGACCAAAGATTATCAGGCAGACTATTAAAAAGAGGTTTAATGGAACTGAGATTTGATTAAATAAAAGTAGAGCAAGAAAGCGAATCTGTGTCCTTCATGCCCTCTTGTGGACACTTCCCACTTGTTTTCCAACATTCAGAACACCCCTGGGGATTAAAAGGGTTGCCTTCAATCCACCAGCGCAAAACATCTGTGCATGTTTGCCCCAGGGAAAACTTGCTTTTCTTACTAGAGGTCCTGTACAAACAGTTTAAATGTGCGTACATTTTTCCATACAAAAACACATTTCGTCCTATTTAGCAGAAATGTGGCCTAGGAACTTCTATTACGATTCTATGAAATCCCCCAAAACTAGGATTAAGAAAATAAAACAATTATTTTTCACCTCGGAAATGGGACATTAATAGTGTGAGACGCATCCACTTTCAAATGGATAGATTAATGATTCTTAAATAAATAGTATATAAAAAATATGCATGACCATAATAAGATACCTCACGTGCATGGGTGGGAGACCAAAATAATCTTGCCAGTATACAAAGAGCAGCAAAACACAATAAGGAAACAGTTATAACAGTCATAACTGCCGTTTATACTGTTGAGTCAATTGGTTCAATTGGATTTGCAGCTAAACACTTTTAAAGACATGACTCTTTAATCTGTAACTAAATCTTCTTAATAATGATGATAATGATCTGATCATGAATAATGCTCTCCAAACCTGTATTATACATTTGAATGCTGAACTTCTTATTTATTTTTATTTATTGTGGGAAGCATTTTGAGGTTTTTCCTTCATACACACCACTGTAGATAATTACTATATTAAGCAAAGGCTTAAATGAAAGGATATATATTTTGTTTCAGTACTCCAATAATGTTTAATTAAATATTGTTCCAGCCTTGACTGTAGGCTACTGTCTAGAAAAGATCAATTCTTTTAAGTCAATATACACTCAAGTATGTGACATAGTTTCATACAGGTTGGTCAAGAAAATACGCGGAGATCAGGCTTTAAATATGAATACATGCAGAACGAATGGTTTCTATCATTAAACAATTTATTATATTTTCATAGAGGATATTTGATGTAAATAAACTCTGATGATTTTACCATGAAACAAAAGCATAAATTCTATATCATACCATTTACCAATAACACGGTCTACTTTTGTAATTATTTTCAGAACGTGTAACAAAAACAAAGAAATTCAAAAACGATTGCAAGTATATAAAGTACAGCTGTTATACTATCACTAGAAATAAAGATTTTTCCCTAATTTTTCCCAGTTCTTTTGTTACCTAACAGAGCCCGGTTTGAAGCCATATAGAAATATGGACGATATGGTGCGCAGTGCACGAAATCTCCCATTATTAAGCTGACTAAGCACTTGGAAATGGTCTTGACCTTGTCATGGAATGGCACGTGACAACAATATTTGATTTTACATTTAAGTATTAGGCTAAATGCGTTTTAACATTACGAATTTAATATACAAGCGCATATAGGCCTGTTTTTAAATGGAACATACTGCCAGATGTTGCATAGCTTAATATACAGCTCAGTCCCAATCAATTGTTCTCATATGAAAGACGAAAGATCTTTGATGCTAAAAAAATGTTATCACATGTTTAGGTTGATTATATTAGGCAGATTGCAGTCGTTTGTGTTCAATTTACCTAATCAGACATGCTGCCGGCAACAAAAGAAGTCGGAGATATTAAAGACTGAGGTGTTCAGTAAAAGAACCCAGATAGTTTTGAAAAATTTTACTGATCGATACAAATAATGGTGGGCTAAATATGTATATCACGTACAGCACGTTTTATAGTCCAAACTGTACATATAATAGGGCGTTGAACATTTCTTAAATTAATGAAAATGACATGTTCGTCAAAAGTTTAATTAACAAGATACTCCGGGGGTTGTTTCGAATAGGGAATTGATTCACATTTAGGAATCGGAACATTAAAATGTTTATAAATGCATCCAGAAATAAAGTAGGCTAGTTAAGACGTTGTTTACAGTGATGGAATTCATTGAAGTGAAATGTACTAACATGCATAAACAGCAAGCCCTGCGTTCGACTCTTACCTTTCTGTCAGACGCAGTTCCGCGTACTCCACACTGTGACAGAGTTACTCGTCCAACTTGCCGGCTACCTATGGCATTTATAGCCCGACACAGGGGTGACAAAGCATTCATTTTCTCTTGATTTCGCCGAGAATCGGGGTTGTAAAAAGCCTAAATTATTAGAGGATTCGGCCGAGGTAATGATGGTTTATGTGCCTGGTTTATTTCCCCACAGCCCTATTCTACTCCACCATACTGTGTCTTTTGAGGGGAAGGCGAAGTGACGACACAAGAGGAGGTACAACTGCTGCAGAGGCTGAACAGATTCTTTATCACCCGGTAGGGCCTTTGCGCTAGCGTTCTAACTGCAGAAATACGTACTAAGCATGATTCATTGTTAACCCCTTATTTGACGAATAACTCCGTACATTCTTATATTATGATAAGACTGGAACTTCGCGGAGCTCTGCTGCAAATCGATTATCCTACAACAGTGATACAGCTGTACGTGCATGGAGTGAATGATGTCATGATTTTAGCGACACCGGTTAACGTCCATGAAGCGACAAAGTTTCATCAAATGACATATAAACTGAAAAAATATCAAAAATGACTAATTATCGAAACAGTGGCGAAGAAAACAAAACTGATTTATTTGTTTTATTTCATGTCTGATTCATAAAATATAGTCTTCGTTTATTAATAAAATGGACTATCCATTAAATAACGTTCAGAGACATGTAAATTTAAACCAGATAACGAAAATCCACAGGTTAAGAAATGCATGCGGTTTATTTTTTAAAATACACCTCTTTCACATGTGTGTTTTTGTAGAAAATGTTACTGACAAACACAGTAAAAATCAAAGATTCCCTATTTACAGTTCTTTTTTTTACCTCAATACCAATGAGATTCAATATACAGTTAAACGTCTTACACTTTGGAAAACTGGGCCTGCAGGACCACAGTTGCTGAAGACTTTCTAGACCTTTATTAATAGTAAAATACTGAACACCTTGAGCATTAGGGTCACCTACATTACATCAACAACACAATTAAGGAATAAAGGCCCAGATTATAAATTAACCTAGGCACACAGAAGTGCCCTGCGGCGCTATAACCCAAGCAGTGCTTTTGCTTCTTCGCTCTGTGCCATTAGAGTCTCGCTGGCATATTTCTGCAACAGTTCCATCTTCTTTCGCCGAACCAAGGCTTCTTCAATCTGAAAAAAAAACATACGGAAATACCGTAACACACATTTTAAAAAATGGCTTTACGATGGCAACGGGTAGTGCATTACGTCATTAAATGGCGGTGTCCCGTCAAACACGTACCTCTTTCTGTGATGGGACAGGGACATGGGCGATAAACGCTTGTGATCCTTCTTCACCCTCCACCTGTTCTCTCATTTCTTCATCCGAGTGCTTATTTAGAAGGGGGAAAAATATAGGAACTGAATTCAGAATCAACTTAAAATTGGTTAGGGGCAATTCCAGTCCCATTTGTTGTACCACGGTTCTTAATTTTAATTATTATTTGTATAATAAGACACCTTGTGTTGCGTTTTAAGCTCAGATCGAAAGTAATTTGGTCAGCAAAGACTAATCAACTTTGTTGCAACTAAAAGATTGCACTGACTTACCATCACCACTTGTGACTAGTGAGCTACAAAAAAAAACATTAAAAATGCAGAATTTACCTCTTCGTCCTGGACAGCATAAATGTGTTCCTCCTCCTCCTCCTCCTCACCACCTCCTCCAGCCAAACGTGCCTCTTTCTCTGCCTTCCATTTCTCTACCACTTCTGCTATGGCTAAAGAAACACAGAAAGCCACGCTGTAGCGTCATTCTAATGCGTCCCAAAACACCCCTGCACCCCAGACACTCCGTTTAGTCCTTTCTTTCATCAATATCTCATTACTATACTTGGAATGAATGATTACAATTGTTTTTCCCCAAACAGTCCAAGTCATGTACAGACTTGACAATCTAAAGCCTTATTTATATTCAGATAAGAACGATATGGTTCATATGCCTATCTTTCATGATACGTCTACACTAGTTATAACGTTAACTCATTGATTTTATTAGGCACTTGTCCGATTACCACTTAGTGATCAATAGTAGTCAAGAACACTATGATAAAAATTTTAAGCATGACAGAGTACATCACGATCACTTAAGTTACCTAAACTTAAAATCTCTTTACAGCACTAATAAACTATAAAATATATACATTTTAAAACGATTTAGTGTTTTTCATTCAGTAAGCAATATTGTTTATGATCTGCATATAATATCTACCTTATATACATATATATATATCTCAATATGACATTTCGTTTATAGCCTGGGTGGTTACCCATAGGGAGATGGCCATGTTATTGAAATGCCAATTCTGAAACTGACTCCTTTCGTTTCAACTAACATCTACCATGTCATGTCAATATAACGACTGTGATGTTGTTTTATTTAATTTGGTCATCTAACATGATCTTATTCACATTTTGAGGGAATGTACCTCGTTTCTCATACTCTTGTTCCAGCGGGACCAAAACCCCATCGTCTTCATCTCTATAGCCATAGTACTCGGCATCAATCTCCTTCATCAGTTCAGCTCGAGTCTTTCTCGGGGGTGGAAGTGCTAAATGGGAGGAATATGCCATTGGTGCTAGAATTAATTATTTTACTAGCATTCTCTAATACGAGTAGGAGTTTGAAGTGTCTTCTGCTATAATGAAATACATTAATGGATTCACAGCCACCCATTAATGATGGTAGACACATAGAAAACTAAAGTCAGAAGTTTGCATTTGGGAACTACTCAAATCAACAAAATAATAAAAGATAAAGTAATCTACCCAACTATGGGTAGCATATGTTGCTAACACAGACATCTGCAGGGCTTAAGTCCTTAATAGTCAGGGTTAGCCACCCCTAACTTTACAACTTGATAACCAGAGAAAGAGGCGTGGAACATATTACACTTACGCTCTTTCTCAAACAGCTCTCTCACTCCAGGCAAGTCTTTCGCAGCACCAAAATACTTATACCCCCGGTTTCCTGGCACCTCTTTGCCCTCGTGGTCTAGCATTTTTGGTCCAACTCTCTGGGGATGAGCGATGAAAAAGTATAGATTGTACCATTTTCTTCATAACCAAGGCCAGTAATATTGTTGTTACTTGGATTTACTAACATTGGCGAAAAAATAATAATCAGTTCATTCATGCAGTGTACTCACCCCGTAGTCCGGACCACCAAGTTCCTTGATCCGAACCTCCCAGTGTCCCTTCTCTCGAAGCAACTTGTTGATTTCATCATTTAGGTCCCTGATCTTAAATTCGCCCAGACCAGCTTTAAAACACAGATAAATCAAATTGGTAATTCGGTATCTGCGAAAACTTAAGGTAATAACATTGTTTATTCCATGTGAATAACTCACCATTCTGAATTTGTGCTACCTTCTTAGAAATTTCACTGATGATCTTTCAGACAAAAAGAGACAACAAAAACACTGATTAATGTATGTATATATTTTGACATTAAGCTGAAAACGTAACATTACTAGACTGTTTTTATTCCTCATGCGTCTCTTAAACAACGCAAAAGCATTTAAGCAGACCTAATATTCCGTCTAAGTGCTCACCAACTAATGTTCCTATAGTTTTTGTCTACAGTTGGAAATATAAAGAATAGGGTGGAAATCCATAAAGTATATTTCCATACAACATACGCTACATGGCTACATTCTAGACGATTCTGTGCTTCCAACTTTGAGGCAACAGTTTGGGGGAAGGCCCATTCCCGTTTTAGCATGACAATACCCCTGTGCACGAAGTGAGGTCCACACATAAATGGTTTGTCGAGATCGGTGTGGAACTGTGGGGTTAAGGTCTAGACTTTGTGCAGGCCAGTCGTCGAGAACATAACCCCATCGAAAAAACCTTTGGGATGAATTGGAGCATGGACTGCAGGCCAATCATCAGTGCCCATCATCAGTGCCCGACCTCACTAATGCTCTTGTAGCAAAATTGGAAGCAAGTCCCCACAGCAATGTTCCAACATCTAGTTGAAAGCCTTCCCAGAGGAGTGGAGGCTGTTACAGTAGTGAAGGAGGGACTAATTCAAATGAACGTCCATGATTTTGGAATTACATACGATGAGCAGGCGTAGTCATACCTTCTGCCATATTTAGGCATAGTTGAGAGACACTGAAACTGATTTATTAGAGGCAGAGATATGGGAGAACTTATTTTAGTGAAAATGTGGATTTACACTGTCATACACGTGCTCAGTTTCCGTACCTGTCTTCTCCACTTCTCCGCTTTAGGTAGCTCATTGCACTCTGAAGCAAGAAAGGGCCTCCTTTCCTAAAAGTAAAAGAGAAATAAGTCTGAGTATAGTTTATTTTTAAATGAAGTAACAATAAACAGTGCAAAGCCTACAGAGGTGAACAGCTAACAAAGACAATTTATCTGTACATTGTACAATGTAACATTTACGTTACATTTGTTTAGAACTGTTATAACCCAGCAATAATTTTGGAGTAGATGAACAGACCATAGAAAAAGGAAGAATAACAACAACAATATGTAGAAATAATTATTTTTTCTAAATTTCACACCCTGATTAAGGCAATTTATGCTGATATGTTATTAGTCTGTAAATCACGTTAATAATAAAATAGTTGGAGTATATTAAAGTGTATGTCCTCTTCTTTTCTGGGACCTGAACCCCCCAAAATTATTTTGCCTTTAATTGTTTTAAAGATATAGGTGTTAGAGAAGCATCACCATTACCTTGACTCTACCCTCTTCCAACTGGGCCTGACGAAATCTGGCCAAGGCCGTCCTGTAAAAAAGATATTTTGAATTAAGAAAACTCAAGTTAGAAATACTATAATGGGAGAGTAATTAAAATTTCCCTCATTTTCAGTAAAGACTCAATTATCACTCTTAACTAGCCAGAAATGATTGCATTCCTACATGTAAGTAACAACCCAGATCCTTCCAAAGATTGAAAGATAATTGTAAAAGAAGAAAAGGTGCAGCACGAGGATTTAAGCTAAAAAAGCCAAAGTTACAATATTAGCAAAAGTAAAGCAAGAAAACAGACTTACATGGCCTTCTCTGCATTTCGAGCCTATTTAAAAATGACAGAAGAAAAAAAAAAGTTGGTTCAGTAACATTATCAACAAACATCACTACTATTATATTAAACAAGGTTACACACCAATATCAGTAATATCAGACAAATTTTATCACATTTGAAATTTACATAGAGCTTTTGTTCATATGAATTTGTTGGTAAAATGAAAGAAAAAGGCTATATTCAAATTATTTTCTGGAATTTTGATAAATGATAGGTTTTTTTTTTTGGGAGGGGGGGGTATTGGTTAAAGCTTTAATTTAAAGAAAGTAAAATGAACTGTCGGTTTAGTAAGACTTCCAATGAGCATCTTTAAAGTAATTAAATCTAACCTAATTAATTAATTTTAAAATGTATGCTTTGACTTGTAGCCACAGAACAAGTAAGGACGATGATGTGACAGAACTCGATTAAAATACGCGTTTTGGTGAAACGTTTAAAACGCATAAGATAATGAAATAGGCAAAGTAGGCGTTTTTGTGTTTTTATATTCAATTTGTTCAATCTGAGTAAACTCGAGAAGATTTTATGAAGTTTACTGTAGAAAAGCTAAATTGTCATCATGAATGGGAGAGGTATTTCAAAACGATATTTAGTTTACAGTACAGAAAAAATATATAAGATTCACAAAAAATTGTAATATTAATTCAAACATTTTAATAAAAGTAAAAAGGACTGTGATCAAATATAGTAAATGCATTATCTTAAAACAAAAGCTTTAAGAAGCTTTTTTACAAACTGTCTTGAAAATTTGAACTAAATATACCAAGCTAGTTCAAACATTGATAACCAAAACTATCAAGTACGTGTAGACGTTGGATGCTCGGTGGGAAGAAATTGCAATCTTAGTTTGCAATTAAGTTATTGGGGTTTCTTTTGTATTTTCTATTCAGTTAGCCGTCCAGATTTAAACAAATTACTTTTAAGAATTCATACTTTCTTCCTGTAAAGACGTAAGAAAAGACTAAATGTTAATTAGACGTAGTTCCATAGTATATTACTTGGGAACAGCAAGTACTTGGTTATAGGGATACAGTGTCTTTATAAATGGTTTATACAAGGTAACGACTACTAAAATATAATTATTCAGAGGTAACAACAAGTCTTTCAAACAAACATTATTCATACCATGTTAACCGGTTAATCTGGGTTCTGCTCCTCGTCTTTGGTCGTTTTTCCGCCGCACGCTGCACATAAACACAGGAAGTAGTCATCAAACGGTGAAAGTTGAAAGTTCAATCAAACTGACTGCTTGAGGGGATTTTATTTTTTGTTTACTGCATGTTCAGATATTTATCTTGTATACGTGTTCTTGGTTTTCATTTTAGATCGATGAAAATGTTTCGCTTCATGGAAATTTATGTCAAAATAAAAATAGTAAGTTAATAAATGAATAAACATTTTTAACCCAACATAATTTGTTACCTTGTCGACAATATTATTTGTATTTTTTGTTTGTAGGTTGACCGTGTAATGACCACGGTAAGTAGTATTCTATACATTGCGATCAGTTGTGAATTTGACACGAGCGAACCCTATTTTTCTCAATTATTATATTTTTTTCTTTCTTAATGTATGGCGTTGGAGTGTTTTATTCTGGTCCATCCCGCATCGGTTCAGTACGCAACTGTTTTGTATTAAACGTCTGAAAATACTGAGACTAAACATTGCTGTGGATAATCAGGATGCCTTTCCTTATCAATATATAAATATACAGCTCCTGTAATTGAAGTATGTGTTGCTGTCGTTGGTACGTACTGCTACGTGAAAGCAAGGCAAATGATGACCTACTGCATTTTACAAAGTGCCTACATTTACAGTATAATTGTAGGTGTAATGTAAAAATGCGACATTAAATTGTGAATATCGCGCAGCCACTGCCATAAAGACATTAAGTGGTGGTGCTGTTTATAATGTTCACACATTCTTCTTTATTTAATTATTGCGTCAAATTGTAGTTATCTGTTTTTTTAGGTAGGATGAAAAAAATAAAAAGTTAAGGTAGGCATTTTAGTTGATAGCTTATCCTTTGACACCACCGTCTTAAGACATATGATGATACAGTAGTATTTATTTTTTCCTTTTTTATATTGCCAAGTAAGCTTTGTAGTAACGAGTTGTTACATCTGTTAAAAGCACGTGGGGAGAGAGGGAAAGTGGATACTGCACTTTCTTTAAGGAAGCTGCACGGAGGACTTCTATAAAGTTTCACTGTCAATAAGACCTATGTATTCCCTCTTTCTCCACTCCTTATAGGGCTGCTGAACCTGACACCAGCTGCTCCAACGTCTCAGGCAGTCCTGGCTGGTGAAATCATACCAGCTTTGACACATTTCATTCAGCAGCTATGATAAAAGGCACAGTTTCTCTAAACCTGAGTAATTCTTAAAAAATACTTAATACCTAAAAAAATAAATGATTTCCCCCAATGCATGCTGACGAGTCAATGTTGGGTCATAAAATTTGCAACATTGTGCTATTGGTAGGGAAAGGCTTTGTGTCACAGAGTTCCTTTTTAAAAACTCACTTTACTGAGAATATAAAAGTATAAGCATCTGGGCAGCTCTCAATGACTGTGCCTTGACTCCTCCATTTCTGTGCACTGCCGAGGGTTCAGTCCTTCATTTTGGACAGTTCACTGTGGATGCCTGGCTGGGGGATGACAAATCCATTGTCAAGGGCTATGCGGCTTCTGCCTCGTCTCTGTATCTGCTGACAGCATGGCTGGGATTCCAATTCCAATTATTCAGCACCGAAATCCAATCTGCACTGTTGCACACCACAGCCCAACTGCTGTGCACAACACACAGTTAATTTCAAATTTGACCACTGCTTCGTGCATGTGGAAGCAGAACCTAAAGGGTAATTTGTAGAGATGCATACCTGTTTCTCATTCTTGAGAAACTGGGTTGGGTTGGAAGCGTTCCACTTACGTCAAAAAAATCAATTCGCCGATAGCTTAAATCAGTTTTTTGGGGGGGGGGGGGGGGCCGAGGGAAAAACCAGCAGAGAAATATTTGACACATGTTGACTCAGCATGCTATAACTGGCTACATAATGATTGCCCTGAATACTGGCCCTGCTGTGAAGACTGGAAATCATTACAATCCACGTTCAATTAGAAACAGTTTACTTTGATACAAATTTTTAATAGAAACATAGCTTTTAGAAGCATGAAGATTTAAGTAAATTTTGATACATTAAAGGACTACAAATTAATCAATTATGGATTCACTTAAGAGTGGAACCAAGTAACTGACATTAACTGGGAAAAAATTTGGACCACTGCCTGTTGCAACAAATATGAAGGACAAAACTAGTACTTAACTCCTTACTAGTACTCAACAAGTAACTGTTAATTGTTGAGTACTAGTAACTAGTAACACCTGAATCCTGCATCAATTACTCCCTCTTATAATAGATTATAACCCTCGCAATACCCATTTACAAATTTGAATTGCATGTTCAGGGGCGGGAGGGATAAACTCAAGCTGATTACCCATACACTTGACCTTATTTGTAGTTTGGTGGTGATGAATGATTTATTAACATGGTGCTTACTTGTCTGGGCTGCTTTGCTATGCGCTCAGTTCAGGAAAGAAGGTGTTGATATATGCTGGACCCCACGTACTGACCGATCCTTCCCAGACAATGCTTTCCTGTCAGTCTAGCAGAAGTAAGCGCCAACCCCCTAAGGTGCGTAAGGTTACACTTCACAAATTTTTAATGAGGGTGACATTGTCCTTCCTGGGCCACAATCGCCAGGACGGACAAAGGCTTGCTACATCAACTACTACCTGTTATTATGGTTCAAAAGCCCCCACTCCACCCCATTTCAAACTTAAATTCAAAGAACTTATTTATTGAATATAATGCATGTGCCAGTACCATATATAAATAGACAGAAATGGTTTTTGTACATTATATTATCTACTGCATTCCATTTCACACACATCATACATTTTTCATTATTTTGTTATTTAACTATACTGGCATAGTTTGTTTATTATTGTTTCTTAAGGACAACACTATAGTTGATTATTAATATTAGCTCGTCAAAAGATCTATTTAAATGACACCAAATCTTGCTCATTTACTTTACCAATATAGTCTGTGTCAAAATATCCTGAGTTCAAATAAAGAAGGCTTTTAAATTCTACAGAATTGAGAGTTAGTTGAGGCTAAACATACAATTTCAGAGATAGCAGGTATTGGACCATAATTATTCACAATAGTAACTAAGGTATTGTAGATATTGTCAATGTTATAGTAACGTATCTAGATAGTACCCAATACATTTTTGATTCATATAAACCGTGACACGTTATTAAGATGAGTGAATACAGTGCTCCCTGTTTCCCATTTGTAGAAATCAATGGGTGGGCTATCAGACATAATTCGTAACTGGTCACTTTAAATAATGCAGAGGCAGAACATATATATTAAAGCATCTAGTTTAACTGCAATCAAAGCTAAAGACAAGAACAGAGACCTGGTCTATGTCAAATCTGATAAGACATCAATACACTGCTGGTAAACTGCTCGCTATGGCGCACCCATGATTCGGACACGAATTTTCTAGGAGCCTTTTGAAGTTCAGGATGGTGAGATGGTCGTCCCCATTATTGCTACAACCGCCGGCAGGTAAACAAGATGCGCGCATGTCCCGCGCTTGCGAATCCGGTTGGAACTAGAATTGAGAGGCTGACTCGCCGTTGTTATGTACTCATTGAAAAGGCTTGGGAGATCGGTGTGTTTTTTTCTTTATTAGATAAACCTGCTAAAAACGACTACCGGAGCTTATATTTAAGCTTTTTAGTTGCCGAAATGAGGGGGAAAACTGAAAGAATTTTAGCAGCCCACACAAAATGCATACAAGGAATATTAAATATCTTAATATATTTTAACCTCTGCCTGATATAAAATGGTCGAGTTGTATTGTAAATTGTAAGTGTTTTTGTAATGTTCACTGTATGTTCAAATGTACTAAGACGCATCATTAAAAGTATTCGCCTGCCTATATCGGCTGGAGTCTTGTTTTAGAATTTTAAATTTATTTAATAATCTTAAAAGTTAAAAATTTCTACAGACCCCGTGACTTACTCCAGTATGTACATTTTTAAAATATCTTTGAAAATGGTGAGGTATGAGTAAAACATCTGAGTGTCCTTCTCAATGCATAAAATAACAAATCTATAATGTTCTCCATAAACCAAAACTGTTGCAGCCTGTAGGAACCAGTGATGAATGTAATGTAAAAATTGAACTGGATTAATGTAGCCATTCTATCTAGAAAATCACACCTATAACGGACCTCGTTTAATTTAAACAACGTACAAAATAAGGTTTGAATAAAGCCGTTGGATGTTGTGCTGCTCCCTTTGGCCTGCGTTCACAAAAGAGTGCACACTTTAGAGTCTTGTCGAGGCGGTCGCTGAGTCTGCGTGGCGGCTTGACCGTTAGCAAGGACCTCTGCAGAGTAGGCCCTGTTCTCCCACTTTCTCTCCATCTCCTGTTGGAGGACCTGGAGCTGCGCCGTGACTCCAGCCATCTCTGTGCTCCTCTGCTGCAGGGCCTTTCGGGCCTCCTCCAGCTCCCCCGTTAGTTCCACCACCTCCTGCTGCCTCAGGCTGTGCTCCTCTTCCAGACAGAGCACCCTGCGCTGCAGAAACGCAGCCGTGCCCTGAGCTGCCTGGAGCTGAGACGGGCATACACAATGGAATGGGCATGGACAAGCTGTTGTTTTTAAGTCCTTTGAAATATGAGGTGGAAGCTCAGGAGTTTGTATACAGTACAGGGTAGATGTAAGGCAAAAATGACGGCTATGGAAAATTATATGTATGGGGGAATCAGTGCGATGTGAAAGGAAGTTGTTGCACACATACATATCTTGGATAGAATATCTGTCTATCCAAGGTGTGAGAGAAAGACTCACCTGTACTCTGATGTCAAACGAGGAGTGTTTGAGCTCCTCCAGCTGTTCCACTCTGGATTTGCACTCTGTCAGGACTTTAATAAGAGAACTATTAGAGACCTCTGTTCCTGGCTCCTGACCAGTTTTGGCATGACTTCCCCCCCTCTTTCCCATTGAGTTCAGTTCAACCTCAAGTTCTCCTATCCTCTCGCTGGAGTCCTTCAGCTTGCGACACAGATCGTTGATATCAGCCTGGTGATTGGGGTCCAGTAAAGGCTTTAATGAGGGGACTGGTGAATCCAGCTCCTTCCTCAGGGACCCCGTAGTGCTGACCTCAGGGTCTGGCTCAAAATTTCCAGTGGAACTTTGTCTCCCCAGTTCTTGGGGAACTAGACTCACGCTGAGGGCACGGGATTCCTCTCCCTCCCACTTCTCGTCATCAGAGATGCCTTGCGGGTAGTTTAAGAGGTCTGCCAGGGCACTGTCCAGCTTCGCCCTCTCATCGCAGGTGACCACAGATACCACGGGTTGCTCTGAGCTGTTCCCCGGTGATGCTCCTACAGCTCCCAGAACGTGATCCGCCTCGCTGCCTCTGTCAGCAGGTTCCAGCCGGGACCATTCCTCGTAAGCCGCTTCTTTCATCTTCAGCGCTCCATCTCCGGGACTCCGGTGCAGCCCAAGAACCCTCCCAGTCTGCTCGTCTGCCTCCTCCAGCTCTTTGATGGACTCCAGAGGGGACAGATGGTGGGTCGTGTTGCTGGGACCATCCCCCAAATGAGGCGCCGCTTTCGTCTGCTGAGCGCTCTCCCCGGGCCTGTCGTCTGCTTGCTGTGGATCTTCTGCTGCAGATGGGCTTAGCGAGCGGATGCTGTACCTGTCCTCCATCTCATCTCCACAGTTCTGTGACGCGCCTCCCCCTCCTGCCTGTATCATGTGCGGTTTAGCGTTTTCAGATTGGAGCTCACTATACACTTCAAGTGCCTCGGTGGAGTCTAAGTAAAAATAAAATACATTTTAAAATATTCAGTGCTACAGAGGAATTCACTTACGATAATGGGACTTTTTGCAGAGAATTTGTAGTATGTATATTTAGTGAAATTCACAACTATGATACATTTTTTGGAAATTAATTTTCTATTTTAAAAGGTGTCCAATTGTCACACAACAGATCTTTGAAAATACAAAAAAAAAGATATTTTTGTTACACATGGACAGAAAAAACAAATGCAAGTATTGACTGTATCAACTTTATTTTTAATCATTGCACATGAGACAATACAATATCCAGCTTTGCACTATTCACCATCAACCTCCCATTGTGGTGTTTTTTGCAAATACAAAATTGAATTTTAAGTTTTTTCTCCACATGCACACAAATGAACAGATGCAAGAATAGACTATATGAAAGTTTTTTTCTATTAGCGCACATCCAAAAATGCACCCATAGTAGAGAATCTCCTCCTTGTATGTCACTGGAATAAAAGACATGTCCTTACCTGCAGCAAGCTCCATGCCGATGTCCTGATGCACTCCCTCTTGCCAGCACTCGCTGTTTGTTTAGCAGATACTCAGCAGCCTTGCTCTTCAGTGACGTACAACCTTTCTCGATGACCAGGTGACCAGGGCTACAATTACAAAAGTTCTGCTGTGATGGGCAATCCTCTCCTCGTGTCAAACCCATTCAGTGTTATGGCTTGTTTTTCATCTCCCTCAAGCAAATATATCAACCTAAGTGATTTCACAAAGCCTGGATATATTCTGTGACATGCATTTGTATTCACAAGCCCCCCGCACACCCATTTATCTATATAAAATTTGTCATTTAAAAAAAAACTTTTTTAGCTTTAATATACTGGTAAATACTAAAATAAACAATGCACAGGGAAACTGCATTTTTTGGTTGAATTATTAAATACTGAACCTAATGGCTTGACTGAGTTATACTACAATATATCTGTAATACTTCAAGGGCCAGCTGTGAAATGGCAGGGGATCACCTTACCTCTTTGCTCCCATGGATTCACGATATCACATTGTGGTTTACAGCATAAGAGCTGTACCTTTCCAGCTGTCCTGTAAGCCACACTACATTCAGAAGGCAACTGCTGTACTCTGTAACTCCATTGACCTCATCTCTATTGAATACAACATAAAATCTCTTCACTTCCTAGCCTCACAAGTAAGCATTTCATGTTCCTAAAGTTCAAATAAAGTCCCATGTTATCATTGATCTTAGTAAATTTATATATCTTAGCATGTTCCATTCCTCCACATTTTTTTTTTTAACTCTTTAAAATCCTATTTTGATGGTCAAATAATTTTAAAAGTAGTTTCATATACTAAGTAAAACAACCTTGATATGGCACACCTATAAAATAAAAAAATAAAAACTGTATAGCTCATTTGTGACTGCTGGGGTGGGGTTAATTTTTAAGCAAACAAATAAAACCTACAATTAACTACACACAGGTTCCTCCCAAAGACACCAAATATAGAGTTAAGGCAGGGCATGCTTTTTATAGGCTGGCTATATTTAAACAGCAAGTGTCACCAGAAAGGAATGGAAATCTTGCAGTTCCAATTCAATACAACCTCCATTCATTCTGTAATAGTGGTTGTGTGAGTGTGTGGGAGGGTTAAACGTAAGGCTTAGCATTCACTGAATTTGTATTAAAGCTAATTTTTTCCTACAATTGTCAGGATATTTTGAAGCAAGTACGTAAGTGTTACTTTAGATGCATTATATATACATACACACACACAAAGATGGTAATGGTATTCATTACATCCTAAGCAAAAATTGAGTTTTGGTAAAGAATACAAGAGCGGCGAGAAAATTCATGCAAACAACAAAGAAAACTCAGAAAAGAAACTTCAGTCTCACTCCCCTTTCTCCTCCAGCTTTATTGATAGTTTAAAATTACATTTCTATGTTCTAGGACTTTAGTTGCATTTACCTTCCGACTTAAAAACTGAGTACAAGCAAAAATGATATTTTTTACAGTAGTCTAAGTGATATATTGTACAAAAATAACATTTTGATTTCTGTGAAAACATTCTCCTTTCACAAGTTACTTCAAATTCTGCTTCTTTCGACTGTTCTTGCTCAATGTTTTATTTTCTCCTTGGGTGAAATTGCCTAATCTACCTTGGACTATATTGGGACTGAAACTTGGACTTAATGTGAGCTGCAACTGCGCTGAAGACTCGGACAGCTGACTCGTTACAAAAGAATGTATTCTTTTTTTCTTTCCTTCCATTTCATCATTATTATTATTATTTTTTATCTCCCAGAATTGAACCGGTTTATTCACACTTCTTGTCTGTTAACTTCCACTTAGCTGCGTGCTGCTGGTAGGGCCCAGAGACAGATGGTCACATCATACATACTGCTTCTCAGCTCATGCACTCCTAGGCCAACTCATTTTTGTTCGATGAAACAAAAAATGAAACCATATATGGAAGCTCATACTTCCATGATTTTGTTTTTTTTTTTCCCCTCTCCCTGAGGCTCACTTCCACAAGCCCGGAGAGGGCCCACCTGACGCGTTTCTTCCCACTCATTCATCCCTGTTCACCAGTGGCATGGAAAGGGGGTTCTTTAACAAAGCATTATACATAACACCTCTACCAAACTAAACATAAACATTTTTTGTATTAAATGCAGAAAGTGGATTTTTTTTCCACCCCTTTCCTCCTTTTACATGTCAAGAGCTCACTGGCCTGGGACTAGCCTCTATCTGCCAACCTTTGGCCAGTGAAGAGGATTCAGAGAAAATAATACAACCATCAATCAGAAAAAGGAGGGGCGACAAGGGTAACTGGTTAAGCTGTGGCCTCATTTCGTGTGCATTCTTTCGCCAAGTGCCCAGACTTGCCGCAGCTATAGCAGTTGACTTCGCTCGCCTTGCTGCACTGTACAGCGACGTGACCGATCTCGCCACACCTGGAAGAGACAAGTTCAGCATTAGTTTTTGTGTGAATCCATACCGAATGAAACAGACCTCAATGGTTATCCGTACTTATTATCCAAAGGATCAACAAGGAAAGTGTCATAACCTAAACCTGAACCAGGTTCAACAATTGGTTCTAGCAAGAAAGATGCAAAGAGTCAAAGCTAACTTTTCGCATGAGACCTGCTAGAGAGCCATGTGGAAAAGGTGCTTAATGCAAGAACCAGACTGTGAGTGGAATACTAAACAAACGGCCAGGAACAGGCTAAAGATTTACGGCATCAACTTATTTTAAGATACAAAAATGCACAATCTTAACCCACCCCACTACCAAATGACCCTATATAAATGATTAAACTATGTAAATATGGTTGCACATGCCACTGTGTGTGCTTTTTAGATACACGAGAAAGCCGTGGTCAAGACTCCACTTTTCAGGCCCTCACAATGCAGAAACAAACTAGCTCAAACCAAGCGCACAGCTGGCAATCACCTGTAGCACTTGACTTTTTCACAGCCTTTCTGGATGTGACCAAACCCCCCGCAGGAGTAGCATTTCTGCTCATTGGCGTGGTCGCAGTCGCGCGCCATGTGTCCTGCCTTGCCACAGGTGAAGCAGCACTGCTCCCTTTCCTTCTTGGGCTCCTTGCAGTCCCGGGAGATGTGACCCCCCCTGCCACAGTTGTAGCATGCTGGAAAATGAAGGAATGTTACCCATAATGGGGGAGGGAAATCACCAATGACAATTCAATGAGCCTGTAAAATCAACATAAGACGGCAGATCAGACACTTTTAACACGCGTCAACCTACAGAAACAGTTCCTTTTATTTGCTTACATGCAGGACCTTCTTAGTATCAGCCCACTTGGGTGTTACTTCGATCAAAGTTACTTTCAATGTTAACTTAAAAGGGAGACTAATACAGGGGTAAGAAGCTCAGTGGCGAAAAAGTAAATGGATTAGGATAAACAGGAAAATAAGTTTTTCAAATGGACTTATCCATTCATTATAGATTCAGCAACAACAACCTTGAATTGAATTGTGTATTGCTGTATGACTGGCGGCAGGACAGGCTTGTAACCGAAAGTCCCAGGCAATGTACTTAACATAAACTGCATCAGTAAATATCCAGCTTTACAAGTGAATGAATGTAGAAATTGTAAGCTGTGTAAGTTGCTTTGGATAAAATCGTCTGCCAAGCAACTAAATTGGAAAATTTACAATTTTAGTACAAGCAACCTAAGTGAATCATTTACTTAACTTTATAGAAGAAACAGACAAACTCAAGTTGCATTTACAGATGAAATAAATACTTTATAGAAAAATGAATAGACTTGTGTTGGTAGCATTTCATTTTTTTAAATGCTGTGGACTGTTTAGTATCCACGTTACAACTCTTGGTAACAGAGGTGATTCTTGTTTTTTGTAAACATAGTGTTCATAACATGGGACTGAATGTGATTTTATCTAGCAATTTTGTTCGTTTTGAAGTGAAAGTGAGGACTAACAAACCTCTGAGGTACCATGTCTCATTTCATAGAGACTTTGATGAACACATACATACATACTTCAGTCTGATTCAAGTTTTAAAATACATTATAAATCCTTACCATCCTCAGTTCGTTCACAGTCCCTGGCAACATGGCCTGGTTCTCCACAACGATAACAGAAGAGATCTGGTGGGGGGGGTCAGGTTAGAGTAAATATGGGTTTAATTATAATGACAGCTCGTCGTCACAATGTGCATATGGGTGTGTGTGTGTGTTGGTGTACACACAGCAAACAGAGAGAAATCTTCAGTTTGCACTTAACGGTATGTCCCAGGCGCACTCTTTTACCTTCAGGACAGCAACCTTACTAAAGCGTTCTGCTGTTGTAGCAATGTGCCCGTCAATGAGAAGTGTGTCCATGGGGCACCCTTACCCTTTCCCCTTCCGCGGCCCTTGCCACGCCCACGTCCAGCATTGGGGCAGTTCTTGATCCAGTGGCCAGAACGGCCGCACCCAAAGCACTCGTTTCTACTCGTTTCCATTTTGGTAAGCTACCACTGTAGAGACAGGAATATTAAACTAAATTAAATTTAAAGTTATCGCCTTGAGATAACTTCATAGGATACTTTGCCATGCGTCCCTAATATAAAAAACATTTTTTAGGGGGGAGAATTGGTTAAAACAATACGAGAAAAAATACTTCAGAAATTACCCTGGAGGGAATAGGCTAGCTTCTTCACATTAACATCCGTTTCAGCTCGAGATATTTCAATGTTTTAAGAGAGACTGTAGAAATGTATTGCATAACACAGGCCATGAAAACGGTTTTTAACAGCTAATTTTATGAAGCAATATTTTCACGGAATGATGGATGTTCACGCTTGTTTTCTTTTCATTACTAACGACTAACATACCGCAACACAAACCAGTAACAATCCCTACACAAGACAGATACTTTGAATTCTTACAATTAATAAATTAGTTCCAAGCGTCCAGCTTAGCTACCTGGCTAATTGTAATAAAGTAACAATACCGTGGTTATAACTGCTGGATATAGGATTTTGTTACTATTGCACAACGTCAACCGTGAGCTAGATGGCTGTCATGTCATAGTGGGACTGATGGTGAACACTACTAAATTGTAACCAGAAATGTAAACATTTAAAGCTAGCTAAATCCCCACCCCCCGTCATTCTATTACTTATTCGATCGCGTGAGCTAGCCAGGAGGCATAGGCCAAAACGACTTCTTACTAGCTGCCATTCTATGGTCACGCGTTACACATCACTAATGTAACTTCATAGTACCCACTGGTGTTGAATTAGTGAAAGTGAATGTGCATTTACACACATGGTAAATAAATAACCTTTATTAAGTGAGTAGCAATCTACCGTGTACAACACAATGTAAACTCTGCAAGCTTCTCATAGCTTGCAGGCAGTTAGCTCCAAAGGCCACACTAGAATGGCTTAAATCGCGCTGAAACGCAAATTTACATTAATGTCAATTTAAACGAACACTATTCTGCTCAGCTTCGATAAGTTCTAGACAAAATTCGATTTTTCTATCCGGGACCTTGGCTAGCTTTCTTCCGATATCTTTTCCAATCAACTACCGATTGACTGACCGGATCAAGCTGCCATACGCTGGGTTCCTACAGTTCTATTGGAACACTCGCCGCGCCGCCCACCCACGCCTGCGGCCTCGGTACTTGCAAATCTCAACCTTTTTGGAGGCCCCAGTACTTCCCATTCCACGACAGTGGGCACCCCCTCTCATAAATTACAGTTTTAAACCACGGCGTCCAAAAAACATCAAATTTATTTCTTCTTGCAATTTCATTTGAATAAATAAAAAAATTAAACTAAGCGACTTTCCCGCGCGCATACTGACGCAGTAGGCCAAAGTGCGCCGTCAGAAAATTTTTTGTTGTTTACCTTTTCAACAAAATGTACTAGAACCATTCGCGTTGGACACCATTTTCTTTGGCATATTAATAGGTCGGGAACTCTCCTGATACATATGATAAGATCTCACGCTTCACTAACCGTGTAATTTTATATTTTTTGTCCTTTAAGGCACTCACCTTAGCTACGTGACTCGCTGCTGTTTATTTTCGGTTCCCCCTCTCCGCTGCGCCACACGCGGTTTGCACACGAGCCTTTGGTAGCCCCTCCTCTGCCTAGGCTACCCTCTGCACACGGCGCGTTTCTACATGGGAGCCTATAGTGGAACGCAGTATACGGACACCACCTTCAAAATCTATCGAATCACCGACATTATGCAAAGATAGTCTATGAGACCATACTATGGCAGATGTACCGAGCTACTAAATAGTGAATAGTTTCTGTCAACAATAAGTCTCAAATAAGGCAAATAATAGTGTGCGAAAGATTAATAACCGAATATTGGTTGAAGTTTCTTTTCCCACAAGACATGGGGAATATTTGCTTTCAACGTTAAAGCGTGATCGTGAATATATTGCTATTCCGTGTAAAAACGCAGCTCACAAATATGATTTGGGCAATTTATAATTAAATCCAACGCATTATGTTTTGATAATGTACTGATTTGGCCTGACCAATGTGTGGTAAAGGTTTACCTTAAAATATCACTGGTCTAAATAGTCATCGCCAGAAATGTAGCAACAGTAAAATATATATATTTTTTATACATAAGTGTAATACAAAGGATCACCTTATACAAATCTCGTGTCAGCAAGAGTTATTGTATAGTTATAGTGCTAAAGGATATTTTTACCCACTGTGTTCTGACGCTACATGAAAATCCGGACCAAATGGTTTGGAGGTCTAGTGTAATGCTAGTTCAGAAGGCCACCACCTGTGCCCATACATTTTCGAATACGGGTGGGTCAAGGCATTTATTTCTACAACCAGCTTTCAGGTACTTTAATGACACTGAGATTGTTTGTATAAATGTGTCTGCTTATGATCAAAAATTGGTAGTCTGTGAGTGATTTCTTATAAAAAAATGTACTTGTTTTGTGTAGTTAAATATCCAGTTACATTTTTAATGATAAAATTTACATTCCTTTGCATTTTGGCAGGTGGCACACCCCGGCATACATATTAGCCCTGCATTTTGTGAGCTGATGTAAGTGAACGTGTGCCACTGATCGTCCATTAATGTTTCCATGGGAATCATTTAAGTACAATTGACTGAATTCTTATAAGAAAAAAAGTATAATCATGTTCCACATTGGGAATTCATGCAAAATACTTGGCCTTGTCAGCATCACATTGAGACAGCCTCTCCTTGGGACTGCACGGTTGACAGAGTGGAACATCAGAAAGATAACCTTTCTGAGCAGGACATCAGATCAATAAGCTAGGAACAAACAGTGCTTAGTTCTTAAGGTGGTTTTTATCCCGAATGAATTTCTGACATTTTTTGTTTCTTTCAGTTTAAATATGAACAATTTAAAAAAATGTATATATATTTTAAATATCTCCTTTTAGCTAGCATTTTTCCAAAGATTATAATGTTTACATTTGGTGACATCATATCAATTAGTAAGTAATTCAACTTATTTATTTATTATTTAACAATTAATTTAAAAAAACAAAAAACATTTTTGCTTAAGCCTCCACTTGCAAAATATACCTTGAGGTTAGTCTTCAGGTGCTGGGGAAGGTCTTTTTTATATGATAAATTAAACCGTATAAACAGATTGTAAATTAGATTGTCTTAATGTTTACAATGGAAATACCCATTTACAGAGAAGCACTTATTTTAAGATCCTAATATTCCCACTGTCATGATACATCTCAATCCTGTCACTTTCAGACTGAATATTTTTCCCCTTCTATGGGAAATACATTATTCTACTTAATGGCATAATGAACATTTCCATCTATGTTACATGCACACAAGACACATTTGTTTTTCAGCAGATATAGTAATCAGATGATGCAAGTTTGAGGGAATACCTTAAATCTCTACTGAGAGGCTGTCTCTGAACTGTCCCCGCCTCGTCTTCTACCCCTGACCCACGTGAGCTATTTGCATTAGTAATTTCCTGGGATTGTCAAGATGAGGTTTGCAATTTTTTCCTGACCATTTACAGTAGATCCAGAAGGGTAGTGTAGTTATCTTTCTGCCATTAGGCTATCTTTTATAAAGGGACATTTTTAATGGGATGCTTCCTCTCTGAAGGGGAAAAAAATCTAATCAATATGATAAATGAGCCTGAGACATTTGTGCCTATACAACAGTATTAGAAAAGGATGAAGGTGAGTGGCACTGCCCCACAGATACGATGTTAGCTACCAGTCCACCGAGACACGGTTGCCTGCACAGGGAGAACACTTTCTTCAGTGATGAGACCTACCTTATTTACTCCAGGTGAGTGAAAACAAAACTAACCACACTGCATTAAGCTCCACACCAAAGGAGTCTTCAGTTATTGACACTCTTTATCGCACGAGATTTTTCACTTTGTTCAAGTTAAAAACAACCAATACTACATGACATTTACGACATTACTGGGAAAGCTCTTTGCAGAACCCCGTTTATAATGGCATATGTATGTAAATCTCTAGAAATCACTAGTGGTCCTGTTGCTATCTTGTATGCCATTAATTATTTAGTGACAACCCCAACATTTGAAATGAACTGAGAATGACTTTCATTCTTTTGCATTTAAAATACTTACTTTATACCGCTCATGCTTTTAATAATACTTCATCTTTTAATTTAAAAGACATTTTTTTAAAAGGTGTTTTCAAGTCCACTGATCACTGGGCAATTTTCTGCCTCTGAGTTTTAAAGACAATAATATCTCAAGGATGCGTAAACTTAGGCTTTAATATATCTACTCAAAAAATTATCAACAATTTAGATTGTATATTTTATTTCATTATTTATTTATTCTATATTTTATTCAGCAGTTGGTACGGAACCTATGTAAAAGGGGAAAATACCCATTCTTTTACATTGTGTCACACTACATTAGCGATGCATTTCCTAATTTTAGCCACGCGGTGGTGCTTTTTGCCTTGAGCATCTCTTGACTCAACAATACTTAAATCCATTCTGTTTTTATAAATATTTGTGTCTGATATATAAATCTTTAAGCATACAATACCATCGACATAGTATGTTTTCAATAGAAATAAAAGCTGTAATTCAGGCTTTCTTAATCCTGGTCTTGGGACCCCCTTTGTATATTGTATATTGTGTATATGTGTTTTTTTGTGTTTTGTTTATCAACGTATTTATTGATTTTGACAAAGTGGTTGATTGAAAACTGACCACAGCATTATCTGCTTTGAGTTCTTTTGTGAAATAAATGCTGTTATAGATGCAGACAGTAAATAGCAACTCAGGTGCAAATTTTGTTTTTTGTTAATTTGTACCTTGAGAAACAAAGATGCATCAGAAAAAATGTATACAATATTAATTGGGAATAAAATTCTGTGAAATAAATTACAGTTTTTAATTAGTTAAAAGGCCAATTACATGTACATTACTAAAATCACAAATCTAAGAGTAACAAAGGATTTTTAAATGCCGTAACGTCATCTTTCCACTGACAAACACCTATATCCTACAATAATTTACTTTTACATTAGATAACAGTCAAAATGATTCAATTAACAGCTCAACTGATTCTGAATGAGAAGAGCTGGGTTGGTGAAAAATCAACATACACATGAGGGCTCCATAACAAGGGTTGGGCACCATTGATTTATTAGTTTAATTCACTGAAAATTATTCATTTCAAAGTTTTGTTTTCCAAACTACTGCCAAGACCCAAACGAAAGGAAATGATTGTGGAGCGTTTCATTGTTGCTCAGATAAATTGGAAATAAAATCAACATTCTTTGTTATTCCACCACATGGTGGAATCAGTACTTGGTACATCCACCTTTTTCTTTGATCACACTGATAAGACGCTACCTATGATGTTTAATGAGACTGATGCAGATTTCTTTATGAAGAATTTCCCCTTCTCGTACAGATTTGCTTTTGGTTTTCTGTTGCAAACTGCTTTCTTGAGGTCTAGAGATTGCAATAGCCCGTCAAGAACATAGATTTTGTGTTCACCAAACAATTTCTTAGCCATTTTTAATGCATGCATGCTCCAGATCATTGTCATGCTGTAATAACCATTTTTTACCCAAACTGATGCAGAGAATACTGGATTTTTGGCCATTTTTTCCTCGCAGCTCTGCTTTGAACAGTATACCCACGCAGGGAACATTGTATCCTGATGATGCCCGACTACAATTCCTTAGATTTTGCCTTTAATTGCCCTATGAATAATTTTTCACACAGCACGTGGTGACAATATCCACTTGCAACCTCTGTCTGGCAAAGTTGTAACGGTTCCTGTGGCTTCAACTGTATCATGGATATAAAAAAAAAAAAAAAAAAAAAAAAAAAAATTATCACATAAATTATTAAGATATAGGACTCTTTGTCTGCACTTTCCTGAGAGGGGTGTGAGTAATTTTAGTATTTTAGTAAATACTACACCATTCTGTGTAAAAGTGCGTTGTTCTTCCTTGTATGTTGAGTTACTTGTATTAGAACGAAGTTACAAGTTATTTTCAATTGATCTGAGCAAAACATCTCTTGCTTTTAAAATATGTTTTTGTTTAAATATATGTAGGGTATGAATAAATATAGAGGCGCAGTAGCTTAAAAATTAGAAGTTTTGAACGGCAAGAAGTTGAACAGAAATAACCTTTAGCAAAATGTGCTTTTAAATGGATTTGTGAGCAATTAGTACTCAGTGTAGGAGAAACATTGCCTCAGACAACATATTGCATGCTCAGCCTGTGCCATCTACCATTCAGTCTGAAACGCTGTTCTTCATCCCAGTCACTTTACAATGCATTACATTATTATTGATTATGCAAATATTATGATTTATTATATGACTAGATCTATTAGCCTAATTTCATTTTTAAACGTGCAACTGCTTTGCATGGCACAACACATTGATCTTTTTCTACCACTAAGATTCTCAAAATTAAAATATACAGCAAGTTTGTATTTTGGGTGGGTTGTTTTTAAATTGGGCTTTTACAATGTATGCTTTTTCTGAAACCCTCCTTGAAAAATAGCTAAAAAGTTAGAACTGCTGTTTTCTTTGTAATAGTCAGCTTACATCTTGAAAGATATTCATTGCGTTACTATTGACCTAAAGTGACCCACTTTCTGAGTCCAAGTGAGAATCACAAGGCAAGATTAGAGTCTTGCAGCGGCAACTTCTTCAGCGGAAAAACCTGACGATGTAAAATCTATATTAACATCTGACTGCTACAATTGACCTCTCAATTTAATATCACCATCAGCTGCATATATGTGCAATTCGATGGGTTTGGTATAAAAACAGGAACTCCGGATTATTTAAAAGTGAATAGAATTATAAATAAAGGGGAGTGTTCGCTTCGAGCAGAAACAAACTAGAATCTTTTGAATGCAGAGACCTGTTCAGTTAAACATGCAGTTATAAAAACAGGTGTATCAAAAAATGCATCCTATATTGCAACAGGGCCATTTTAAAGCCTTAAAGTGCAAAGTTTTATCATTACAGGGGCTACAAATTCTAAATGAGTTTTCACATATCAACACATACTTTAAAAATACCAATAATAGCCTATATGTCAGACAAAAGACAAATGCTGCTTTCATAAGCAAAATCATTTTTTAAAACATAAAAAGCAAGGGGGGAAAACAAGGAGCAAACTATATTAGTGCCAAGCATTTCTCCGTGTAACGCGAAGTACATGACAGCAATTCCTGAGAAGATCCAATTTCAGTTACTGGCGTCAGGAAGGCGCAGTACACTAAGTCAAACCACTCAGGTCTTGTCTAAAACGTCACAAAATAGTTAAACGACAAGATACTGGAAAATGATGTATTAATATTATCGTAGAAAACACACACGAATACGATTTGGCGTTATAGAGGGTCTTTCGATGCGAATCGCAGGTGTGTGCTCTGTGTGGTAGGGAAAAAAATTGCAATGATCCAAATAATTATTTACATCGAACGTCGATTAAGGAAACATCGAATTCATTTTTACTAAGGAATATCTAAAAAAAAAAAAAAAAGCTTGTTTTGATAAAGCCATTCTGTGCCCTCCCCAGTAGGTTTGATCTGGAGGACTCTTCGTAACAGTTAGCAATTCTTTCTTCTATGTGAATTTGCAAACATGATGTCACCGAGTCGCCACTTTTTCTTCTAGCAATAGTTATGGCGGACCTGCAGCCATCTAGCTAAGTTTCTTTGGTAAGTTCTCGCTTGCGGTGCTATGCATCTTGGATCGTTTTGCCGTTCGTCGATGTAAGATTAAATAAAATTAAGTTTTCTTATTTGCTATACGTTTAAATGCATATCTAGTGTACTACTCTCATATGGTGTACAACTTTAGGTAGATTGTTACGGATCATGTAACTAAGTTAAGTTGTTGCAGGAAGAGTTCATATCGGTCAGAAAATGGCCCTTATGCTACCGAGAATAAGAACACTGGTGTTTTTGGTATAATTTATCGTATTTTGGTTACAGGTATAGCGAGCGTATTTATTGTTTTACCAGTTCTAAATAACGTCGCAATAAGTAAAGCATATCGTGTTTGTTTTTACAAGGTCCAGTTTCATAAACTATTGCTTGTAGCGCTCATTCTGTCGCATTGTTTGGTGGACATAACCAAGTTCTGTAAAGATTTTGGTTAGCTACAATGGAAAACACAGTTAATTCGCAGTTATATTTTAAAAGCATTATTAAATGAATTCGTTGGATGTTTAGTGTGAACAAAATTTAAATTATAACGTTTATTTAGAGTCACTCTTGCTAAATACTGATTTCATAGTAGTGCTACAATATATAATCGTTTGTGCGGTGATTGCGTTTTCAGAATTTATTTAACCCTTTCTCTTTTATTTCTATACTGTTTCTGGAAAAATAAAAACGAGGTGTTTGGAAAAACTACACTATTTCTACAATTAAGATGCATGTTAGGTGCCTCAAAAACAGGCCACTTCCTAGTTCAAAATTTGGTGGTGTAATGTTAAGATACAATTTGCAGTTCAATCAAGATAAATAGCCTATTGCTGAATGGGCTTCTTTCATTCTTCAATGTTCGAACAAACAGCAAATATTGAAAAATGTGTATTTGTATTTGTACTTGTACCATAATTACGCATGCCCAAAGTTAAAGTATCTAAATTATATTTTTTTGTAAATGTATTGTTGCACTGCTTGCTATGCGATGGGATGGGGTCTATCAGAAAAAAATAGTTCAGCAACTTTTATATGCAGATCAATGACGCAATGTTACAGTGGTCATTCGCTGAATAATCTAATTGTAATGACTAAATTATTTGAGCTGACCATGAGGTTGAGAGGCATCACGTGATCGAACGTAAACAACGAAAAAATGTAAGGTCAAATTTGAGTATGATGCGAAATGTGTTCTAGGACTCGTCCCGTTGCATAAGCTGACCAGTCACAACATGGGTTACTGCATTTAATAACACTTATTTTAGTTGGAATACTTGTTGGTTAAGTGAGGAGTATTGCTTTGTGTTTAAATAACTTAAAAGACGACAGCCCTGAATGATGTGTTTGGTCGTAAATATAATGTCTTTTGTAACCTGTTTGGCATATTTTACCAAGTAGTCATGTCACAGAAACTTAGTGAATCATACATGTTACCCGTGCTGTTGCAATTTATCAAGTGATGAAACTGCAAGATGTCCTGCTGTCAAGTTATGACTTGGCAACTGTGTATAAATAGTTCTTAAATAGTTCTTAAACACTTTTGAGAGAACTGAACAACAGCAGACGTGTAACTGTTGTCAGATTTAAGAGCAAAATCCTGTACAAAAGAATGCTTTAACAATGTATTAATTTCCCCAGGTGGTTGCTGGGGAAGTTGTGAGATGGTGTTCCTTGTGCAGCGTCCATAAGAGGCAATGTTTTGCCTATCGTCTACACTTTTCCTTTGTGCTCCAGTTGTGAAATAGGCTTGTAGGTCAGTTGGATATCTCAATTTGTACTGATGCAAAGTTCTCTGGCTTTTTGCCGTGCACTCGTGAGACGTGGAGCTACACATGCTGGCGAGAAAGGCGTTGCGTAAACATTGGCCTGGGAGGTTGCTCTTTCTGCCTGCTTTTTCATGGAGCCTTGAATTCATAATCGCACGCCTCTGGATGTAAGGTTTTATGCTAGACTGAGGTGGTTTGGATCTTGCAAAGGTTAATCGAGACCCAATCTGTGAAGTCCAGATAAAGTGCACCTGGAACTTCTCAAAGCCACAGAGCGGTGGAAGTTAAACCATCAGTCGAGAGCGAACTGTTAATGCTTATTATTCATTAGTTCATTTCCATTGTTTATGATAATTTCATCATCGTTTACATTGCTCTCAATATGTCCTGCTAAATGAATTAAATTAAATTTATTTTTCTTGGACTTTATTTTGGATGCCGTCAGGATCTGCAGTCAGATCTGTTGTTCGATTATTCAAATTCTGGACTTTTTGGATTTTTACACTGGCTTAAGCTGTTACCATTGTGTAGAAGTAACTTATTTTATTTTTAGTTTTGCAAATCCCTTATTTAGGATAATTTTGCCAAAATTCTAAAGCACCTCCCCTTGCTTACCGAGAGCACTGTTAAAAACAGGCTGCCTTACGGCTACCATTTTAGAGAAACGGCCCTCATAAATATTTACTTTGCAAGTTTAACTGCAAAAAAAAAGAACGCCGTCTGTTGGCACACTGGGCTTTTCGAGCTTTTTCCCGATCAGATTTGTGCTGTTGGGTTTGTTTGTCTGAGGATTGGCACCCTGTGGTGGCCTGTCAGGGAGGAGACTCGTAGCATGGCACTCTGATAGCTTTGCAACGCTACGTCCTTATGCGTCGAGGAGAACGGGGTCTGGCAGTGTGGGAAGCGAATGAGAGAACGAATGGGCACCATGTACGTTGGTCCGTTTAATCTCACCAATGCCGCCCGCGTGTTTGCACGTTTTCTTGTGCACTCACGCTAAAACCAGAAAAATAGCACGCGGTCCGTATTGAATGCATACTGAGTAATGCGATCATGTGGGGATAGCTAGTGCTAGCCATAGCGTTTTACCCCAGTAATCGTGTCAAGCGGAGAAATTACCGCCGGCAAAGTGCAGTGCGTGAGATTCCCAAGTGGGGGATTCGGTTGCTGAAGCAAAGTGCTCAACAGTTTCCCGGGATTGTTTATTTGCTGTCCACATTAGAAAGCCCCATTCTTGTGCAAAGGTGCACAATGTTTGGGGAGGGAGTATTGCTGTCATCTTTTCTGTTCCAGAGCAATGCTCTTCAGCATAGCCGTATAGACACTCCAGTCTGTTTAGTGGTTACGTCAGTGGTGCACTGGTTTTCAACTCTACCTACATTTCCATTGTTTATACTGTTAGTAGAAAAGGAAGGTGATGTAATGCCTATCACGTGGCGTACTTTTGAATATGGGTTTTGAGTAGTGTTCCAATTTTAACCCGCCTTCCTGTGGTGTGTCATTGTGAATTTACCACTAGCTTTTCCTTTTGAGATCCCCAGTTGGCAGTTTGGCAGCAGGCTTCTGGTGGAAGTCGGGAGAAATATGGTGTGTGATGGCTGGCTTTGAACTGGGAGATCTTTCTCCTGAGGTAGCCGGTCTGAGTTTTGCCACAGGACTGGTTTAAATCTATCTGAATTGGAAATTCGAACAAAATGTTGTATTCCATAAAAAATTATGCATTGCATACATAATTTAAACATCATTTTAATTATGTATGGAATTTGCAACTGCTCTAAATAAATCACAGGGTAACTGAGAGAGAGACTTAAACACTGGGAATGCTGATAAAGTAAATCATGAAAACCCCGGGAACAAAGAAAAACATGGCAAGCTTGATAAAAATAGTGTGGCGGCCTAAGAATTAGAATGAAGGTAGTAACAAAGAGACAATACGAGAGTGAGCGCTCTTCAAAACGACACATTTCAGATTTGCACTTTGGTTAAATACTAATGAACTAACGGCAGCATGTTCTGTACTGAGCCTACTGAAAACCGATTCTGACTATTGTGTGGAGGGAGCTCGGACTCCCTTTGCAGTATTATGGGGTTGGCCCATCGGAAGGCAACGCTCGTTGGTTGCACTGGGCCTGCGCTTTCCGTGAAACCGGCGTCACCTCTTCAGTGCGGTCGACCACGGAAGCTTTGGAAAGTTGCACCTGCGGATCCAGGTGAAAGCAAATTTTAGGCTGCCGTTCACTGATGGCCTCGTTAGGCGGTTCCTGGATTCTGGTGTCGTGTCGTTAGGGTTTAGACCAAGCCCGATTGCCAAAGTGATATGCAATTGGTAAGCACACAGACATGCTGGGCCGAATTCTGACCTTAAGGCAAGTCTGAGTACGTCTAGCCTGGAGGCTTTTGCAGTGCAATCGCGTATTCTTGCAAAAGTGGAACCAAATGTTAGGGCTTTCCTAAGGTTGCGCATTTGTTAGACGTACTTCTGAGAAGTGGACTTTCAAGTTCTCCTTTGCCTCTAAAGTTTCTCTTTACACGCATTCATCGGCTTGGAGGTGAAAAGCTTCTGTCAACCCGGTTACAGACTGATTAGTTATCGTCACACTGTAGTCTATTCCGGGGTTGGCTGACCCTAGTCCTCTGGAGTTTTTTTGTTTTCAGTCATCCTTCAGTTTAGTCATTCGCAATTTGTAAAATATGTTAGTTTAACCAATGGTTAACTGGTTTGCAAAAGCGGTATTCATAAAATATCTGATTTAATGTTCCTTGGCACACACGTATGTGTACACTGTTGCCAACAACAATTGTTGGTAGGTTTTTTTTACGTTCAGCAAATGTGGGGGGGGCTAACCATTTTGATTGATGCATTTCTGGCAGTTGGCAACTTTATGGTCCTAGCCAGCTATTTTGAAATTTTTAAGATAAAATGCTTCTTGCTGTAATCAGTCAAGGACAAGTATTTCTTCCATAATTGGATTTAAAAATTATGTCCAATATATCCAGATCTTGATAGACTTTTGTCTACTACTATGATGAAAGTAAAAAAAAGATACATTTTCATAATATTATATTGTAAATGATTTTGTTGATCTTTTGTGACGTGCGTTTTGCTCTACGTAAGGCTATGCTGTAATAGACGTAGCTTCCTACTAAAGATGGCCGTTCAGTTTTTCTAACACTGAAAAGTTGTGTTGTGTGGAAAATGAAGAAGCTGTTTTAAAAGACTCATGCATCCTCGCTAAGTGTGCTAACACCGAAGCCATCTTCTCTGTGAATATTTAAACGCCTTGCGGAGCTCCCTCAAAGCCAATTTTTTTTTCTATTGCTGTTAACTGCAGTGGACCAGCCCAGCGCTAAAGGGTTCTGGCTCTGTTCGGATTTCACAATTTAAAAAAACAAAAACCTTCATTTTTACGTCCGCCCAATGTAGAGAAGATTGTCTGCCGCGTGCATGTTAGCAATATGTAATTAGCTTCTTTTCGGGCATAACAGCTCTCTTGGGCTTCCTCGTAATTGTTTATTTATACTGTGTGTGTGTATTTTTTCATTTTAACGCAGCACGTTTAGTAGGCACCTTACTGACACAAACATGGTGGGGCTGGAGGTGGTGGATGGGGGTTGGGGGTTGGCTAGTTGGGGGGGGGTGGTGGTGAAAGTGTAGCAAATGGCTGGGCTGCTGTCTGTGACAGAAGGCTATTTTCTGCGCCCCTCTGGGGGGAACAACGCTGACGGGAGGGGCTACTGGGGCCCCTGGCCTGCTGTGTTGCAAATATTTCTCTCGGAGAAGATCGTACGTAGCTTGGGGGGTTCACGGAAGGTTCACCTCCCTGTTGATAAACCTCAGAACTGTGTGTGTGTGTGTGTGTGTGTGTGGGGGGGGGGCTTGTGCAGGCCTGGCTTTTGACCAGGAACCACACTCCTGCTTTGCGCACAAAGGGGCATCTGTTGTTGCCACGGATTTGTCATGCCAGGTCAGAGTAAAATGGAACTAAAAGCTGCAGAATCAGGGTGCGTTTTCTTTTTCACAAGAAGGTATGCCTTTGTGTGCCATTTTTAATCTTCCGGAATACTTGGGGCCTCTGAAGAATTTCCTGCCTTCACAGAATGTTGGTGAAAACCCGATGATTTCAATGACTGAACTGGGTCAGCTGCTCTGTGATTGGTGGGTTAAAGCACATTTGGATTGAGCTCAGTACGAGTGGCCATCAGTGATGAAAGGGTGACGGTCGTTCTGGGGATGGTGGGAGGTCAGTTCGGACCCCAGCAGGCATTATTTTTGCTCTGGAGTCTGGGTAAAAAAACTGGCCAAGCCGTCACGCTCGGCCGTCAGAACACCGGTAGGAATAGGTAACCAATCTGGAACCACTGCATTAAAACAATGCCGATGGGCGTTCTGCCTGTGGAGCAAGTTGTCTGCGCTCTCTCTCTCTCTCTCTCTCTCTCTCCTTGTGACCAGTGGACCTTCTCAAATCAGAGTGTCTGCTGCTGCTTGTTTCGCAATGGCATTACTCCAAAGGTGCCATGTGCACATCATAGAACAAATTAAACAAATTTGAGTGCAATTAAGCAGACCTGTTTACATTTCAGACCTTTGAGTGCATCACGACTGGTGATGCATTTAATCAAGCTTTACAGCCCTTTAACTGTACTCTGAATCAAAATGAAACTAAGGCGCTATAAATAACAAAATTGTTTTGGGTTCAGGGCATTGTTAACCCCGTGATAACCCGTGGGATAAAAAAAAAAAAAAACTTTTCAATTTCAGTGCCTTGCCCCTGTAGAATGTAATCTGACACAGGTATGATTATAACAGGTAAACTATCTCTCATTAAAAATGGGACCGAGGAAGAAATTTGGGAGTTTGATACCTTCAAATTTTAATTCTTTAGATTTTGGCTCTTCCCTGAAGGAGTAACAGTATTCAAAAAGTACATTTTCTTAGGAACAACAGCTATTATTAATGTAGCCTAATAGAGTCTACGCTGTAGTAAATTTCGGAATCTCTATTAATGCCTACGTCATTTACCTCTTTTTGTACTAACCAGACTGTTAATGCGACCTACTTCTGCCAATGGATCAAATCCAAGGAGCCTGGAAGACGCTCAGCAACGGGTTTGGGTTTAAAGACTCCGTGTTCGAGGACCCCTGCATGTCTCCCACGTTCGTCCAAGGCTTCGCCTATCAGCGGCGCTCGTCAGACGACAGCAAGATTGCGGACTCCGCAAAGACGAGCCGCATCATCCGGGTCTACCTGCCCAACAAGCAGCGGACGGTGGTAGGCTGCCCGCGGTTAAGGCCCGGTGTGCTACGTGCCACAGCCCACGGGCTTTGGGAACGTTACAGAGCTATGTAGCGTGTAGCGCCGTGGCACAATGTTGCTAAAGCAAGCTGAAGACGGCGGTTTTGTTTTTAAGCACGTTTTGTCATTTGAAATTGTCATTCCACAGGTGAACGTGCGGCCTGGGATGACCCTGCACAACTGCCTTTTCAAAGCGCTCAAGGTCCGCGGGCTCCGGCCTGAGTGCTGCGCGGTCTTCAGGCTGCACCCGGGACAAAAGAGGCAAGCGTAACATTTATAGAACTTAATGTGGTCTTGTCTAAACCCAAACCGGGGTTACAATTTCGGGAAGCGCAGCTTGCTAACTAAGGCTAAATGCGGCCAATTTTGGCCTAGAACTTGCTTTCAGTTTTTTCCCCCAAAGGGCAACCACTACAGAATCTACCCTGAATTCAAAGTGAAATCATATATATTGTCTATTTTCAGTCTGATAAGTAAATTTAGTAAGATGTTTTTCATGACAGTTGCAAAAAAGAAAAAGCTGCTTGCCTGTTAATTGTCAGTAGAATAGTAAAATACGTTTTTGAATTTTAAGTCAACTTATTGTAAGTTTAAAAATCCATAATGTCTTGCTTTTCCTGCGTGATAAGTTTTAAAAAATATTTTTTTGCTTCCTGACAAAATGTAATATTTTAGCAAGAAGTCCCGTATGGATTGGAATACGGACTCCGCCTCTCTCATCGGCGAGGACCTGCTTGTAGAAGTTTTAGACCACGTACCTTTGACTACGCACAATTTTGTGAGTACTCTGTACATTTGTAACACTTTAATTCAAGCAGGTTGTGCCTTGTCATATCTAGAAAATATAGCAATAACCTTTTTTTTTTTTTTCTTCCTGCAGGTTCGGAAAACGTTTCTGAAGTTGGCCTTCTGTGATATATGTCAGAAGTTTCTCCTGAATGGTTTCCGCTGCCAGACGTGTGGATACAAGTTCCATGAGCATTGCAGTACCAAAGTCCCCACCATGTGTGTGGACTGGAGCAACATCAGACAGCTTCTGTGAGTTCCATGGAAGACCAGCGCTTATATAAAAACTCAATGACAAATCTTGAGACCGATGACGTGAACTGAAGCAGAAAGAAAATGTAAAAAGTCTTTCTGTAGATGCCCTTATGTGGGCCAATATAATGACTTTAGATTTTAGAACAATTCCCATTCAAACAGCTACTTATTTTAAGTCGCTGAGACACATTCAAGATTCAAACCGACAGCCTCGGTGTTGTGAATACCTTTTTTAGAAGCACAATCATTATTGTCATCTCATATTGAATCTGGGTTCCACTTTTTTTTTTTTGAAAAAAAAATGTCTGGCGGAATCTTTACCAGAAAACTGGTCTCCGCATAGTCTGTGTTTTCTGCTGGGTCCAGTAGTTTGACTATGCATATCTGCAGTTAAATTCCGCAAAAGGTTTTGCATGTAAGCTTTCGATCCCCGTCTTTACAGAATGTGCTTCATGGATGGCTATCGATGTAAATGAGTAGACCAACACTACAAAGGGCCTTTTGTTCAATACCGTTGTTATTCTACATGAGGGCATGGTCGGCGATAATTTGCAAAATAATTTGCCATTATGAGCCTTCTAATTGTGTACAATAGTAAATTATGGGCTCCTGTGATTTTTAATATAGAGCAAAGCTGTGTTTAGTTTGAGATTTCATGGATCTGTCCTCTTCTGTTTGTTTAAAGTTTGCATGTGGCTTGTGGTTCTGAACTTGAAACCGGCTGTTGTAGGTGCTCAGGATGGGATATGTCTGGTTTCCAACGGCTGTGTGTGAGCTGTGCCTCTTATCCCCCCCAGTCTGTTCCCTACCCCGGGTGAAAGTGGCGGTCCGTCCCTTCCCTCACTGACGTCGAGACGCATGCGTGACTCCCTCTCCCGATTGCCTGCCAGGTAAGCCACCAAGAGGTGTCAGGCCCAGGAGGCGTTGAGAGGCGTAAGGGCCCAGGAGGCGTTGAGAGGCGTAAGGGCCCAGGAGGCGTTGAGAGGCGCAGGGCCCAGGAGGCATTGAGAGGCATAGGGGCTTGGGCACAGTGAGAGGCGTAAGGGCCCAGGAGACGGTGAGAGGTACGTTTGAGGACCTCATCTGCCGGTTATGTCAACAGCTTTACCCAGTTTAAAAGCATGCTTGATACAGACATACATGTAGAACTGATGTTTTTTGTGGGCTCATACCAGCATGGCAATGCAAGTTGGGACATGCGTTGAAATGTTGTCTTTGTGTGGAGCAAAACCTCCCTGCTAAGGGAGCCTTGCATATGATACAGATCTATAGTGTTAAATAGTGCGATGAGAAATTTTCGATGGGGTGTTGAGCACTTCCTCTTTTGTGTTTTCCTATTAGCGTGTCAGCTGATGCTCACTGCAACGGCGTCTGTGGTCACAAGTGCCTCTTAAAAATCTGTCTGCAGCGAGGAGATTCAGTCGTTCTGCAGGGCGTGTCAAGCGCAAGGGGCCAAAAAGAGCACGAGAAAAACCAAAAACTAAAAACCAAGAGTTTAAAGGGGGCCTCTGGAGGGGCGGTCCCAGCGGAGCTGCAGGGAAGGCCACAGACGCTTCACCAATCAGTGCTGGATCAAAGTTATTACAATCTCGAATCAAGTGGTGCTAATCCAGTTCATTTATGTCCCTTTTTTTGCCACTTTAAGCCAAAAGAAAAGGAAAATATGTGTTTTAAATGCGTTTGTTTTTACTTGGTGTATAGCCGATATTGCCAAATGATTCTGCGGCTTGTTACTCGCAGAAGAAAGGGCAAAGCCCTATGAAATGGTGAGAAAGGTCATTTGGTAAATACGTCAGGGAGGTTTTTTTTCCCCCCTCTGTGAAGGTTTTTTGGCTACTCGACTATATCTTCTTATTTTCCAGCTCTCAGCACAGACATTCAACCCCTCACGCCTTCAATTACATTGCACCCTACCCACCCTCAGGGTGCACCCTCTCTCAAAGGCAGCGGTCGACATCTACACCTAACGTGCACATGGTCAGCACCGCCATGCCCGTCGACAGCGGCGTCCTTGAGGTAACAGGCTCCCACAGGCTCGGATCAAGGTCCCAGATAAAACTCTTAAAATGGCCCACAGCGCAGAATGGATATGTCTGTCTTGCCACACGGGGCATCCCAAGTAAAACGATGCCTCCCTAGGGCCTCGGGGGCTCTGCGGTTCGGCCCCAGCACCACAGCCGCTCGCCCCAGCGGCCTGCCTGAGGTTGCATGGCCGGGATTTTGCAGGGTTTAATCCAGGTCATTGAACCGGCTTTGGTTTAATAACGCGTATATTCTAAAAGTGGGAATACTTGGGTACTGTGCCCAAGGTTACGTACCTCATTGTCCGAGTGCTTGTGTCACAACCAGGGCAAAGATGGACAAAGTATTTACCATTACTAGGAATTATTTCTGCTTCTTAAGATTGAACAAAAATGTTTTTGTTGTTTTTCTTTGTTGGAATTTATTTTTTAGTCAAGTTCAGATTGATTGGTGAATTTAAATACTTGCCACATTCTTCGATGAAAATGGCAGCCATTTGGATTTCTGCTACAGAAGCGCATTCATTCTTTAAATATGGACTTTATAGAGAACAATTTTTTAAAATCTATTGATTCATTTCAGGTATTTACTCTGTGCTGTACTGTTCATAAAGCTCTTGTGAGTAGGAGACTTTAGTTTAGTAACTAATGCTGCCATGGAAACGCCCTTTGTTTTTTCTCTTCCAGGATGCGGTAAGAAGTCACGAACCAGGTAAGACTATGTTTGTTCTCCAGGTTAATTTATTATAATCTTAATAATTTATTATTTATAAGTTTTTCACAGTTAGATTCTAAAAATTCTTCAGCTTAAAAAAAGAAATTCTGATATGAAGTACAAAAATCTGAATAACAGCTTTTCGTGGTCATTCGCTGTTCTAGACCAAACCATTTGTCCCTCATTTCTGCTCCCACTCAGGGAGCCCCCAGAATCAGAGCCCGACGGGCTGGTCCCAGTCCAAGACCCCGGCCCCCACGCACAGAGAGAGGGCGCCGTCGTCCAACGCGCAGGAGAAAAACCGAATTGTGAGTAGCGCGCCCTACCGGCCTTCAGTCTGAAAGTGTGAAGCGCCCAGTGCGTTTCGGGGAGGACGGGCGCTCACGGTGCCTGTTCTGCTCCAGCGGCCGCGGGACAAACGGGACTCGAGCTACTACTGGGAGATCGAAGCCAGCGAGGTGATGCTGCTGTCTCGGATTGGCTCCGGTTCTTTTGGGACGGTGTACAAAGGGAAATGGCACGGCAAGTCGTTTGATGTTGCTACGGGAAGGTACCCTCCGGCACGCGGCCAATACGCGCTGACATTTCACTTCTTCTGGGTAGTGAACGCGTTTGGCTCACGTGTAAAGTCCCCGTTTTTTTCCCCCACTCCCTCCCCCAGTCGTCTTTGATGTCGGGCAGCCCGTTGTCATCGCGCTCTTAAACCGAGGCGCTTTCTTTTGGCAGGCGATGTGGCGGTAAAGATCTTAAAGGTCACAGACCCGACACCTGAACAGTTCCAGGCCTTCCGCAACGAGGTGGCGGTCCTGAGGTGAGGAGTGAGTGTGTGGATGATGTTCATTCATGCGGTCTATTTCATATAGAGCCCGCTGCTGTTAAACTTGCTCAGAGCTCATCACCGAGACCGTCGTAGGTTATCGGGAATGAGGATCGGTAACCATCCCTCTTCTAACTATGCGTTGCACATGCTGTGTCCTGAGAGGAATGCATAAAATGTGCATCTCCCTCCCTGCCTTTCCTGTTCTCCGTCTGCAGGAAAACCCGACACGTCAACATCCTCCTGTTCATGGGGTACATGACCAAGGACAACCTGGCCATCGTGACGCAGTGGTGCGAGGGCAGCAGCCTCTACAAACATCTGCACGTCCAGGAGAACAACCTGCAGATGTTCCAGCTGATCGACATTGCCAGGCAGACTGCTCAGGGCATGGAGTGAGTACTTGTCTATGGATAGCCTTCCCACACGGCAAAAATGATCACAGAACCAAGTTTGTTTTTCTTGAGTTTAAAGGGAACTCCTGTTGGAACGTTCCTCCTGTGGAACGTTGCCGGCTTACACAAAACTTGGGGCCTTTTCCATATGATCGGCAAATAACGCTATTAGCACTATTTCGAGATTTTCGAGTTTTGCCCAAACCATGGGGCAGCACCCTTCCAGATATTTCCACCAAAAAATAGTGTGTGCAACTGTGTTTCAGCTCGGAACAGTCCACGTTTAGTGCACAGAACTTTTAAATGCTGATTTGATTTATTGTTCTGTCGTCCCCCCCTCCCTCAAAGTTACTTGCATGCAAAGAATATCATCCATCGAGACATGAAGTCAAACAGTATCCTTTTCATAAGGCTCTGATTGGGTAAATGTGACCATTGAGCCTCCAGTCAGCTGTATGCAATAAGGTAAAGTGCATGAGCTGTAGAGACGCACTACAAGGGCTGGGATTCGTTATGGCTTTACCTGCTGCTTGTAGACCACATTGGGAGACTCCTTTAGCAGAAATGCTCATAAATCATATGACCCAATAAAAAAATACCTTCCATGTGCCAGGAAGACTGGTTTTAAAATGTTAATTTTGAGCCCCAAACGGACAGCATCTCCTTGACCAGAGTTCAGATATCTTCCTGCACGAGGGCCTAACGGTGAAGATTGGGGACTTTGGTCTGGCCACAGTGAAAGCCAGGTGGAGTGGTTCCCATCGTGTGGAACAACCTTCTGGCTCTGTGCTGTGGATGGTGAGTTTGAGTGTGTCTCCGCTCTGACCTTATCTTTGTGGAGAAAAAAAACTAAACAAAGTCTAAATTGTCATTTCTTCCCACATCGTTTCAGCATTAACTGACTGAAAGAATGGACGAGCAATGTTTTGGATTTTTCACGTCGGCAGTTATTTACGGAATGCTTCATCTGAAATGTTTACGTTTGATCTTTAAAGATATGTGCATGTGAATTTTTGGCAGCGTGGTTTCACTCCATTGTTTCCAGGATCTTAGTAATGCCATCAGAGCAGTTGAATCTCTGGAGACCATACTTTTTAAATGCAAGATTAGATATCCAGGCGTTTGCTAGGAATGTTGACTACCAAAATAGAACTTTCGTGACCCCGGAAGGAACCGCTGACTAGATTTGGTGCTTTTGTCAACTTGGTCACTCTTTCTGTAGGGTACCTAATAAAAAAACAAGCTTTTTTAGCATGCTTTGTAGTGAAAATGACCACACTTATTTAATATTGTCAAAACAGGGGAAAAAAGATCACTGTTAATAATAGGGATGGTCTATAAAAAAGGTAGGGGCTTAAAAATTTCAAAACTAAAAGCTAAAGTTTTGAGTGTCTATTTACATTTCTGATTAGCCTTCTATAGACATCGCCACGGCAATCTTTCAAAGAACTGGTGAGCTAACAAAATGCCGCAGGCTTGAAAACCGTTTTTGGGTGGGGGGGGTCGTCTTGTCCTAAGATCAGAAAACTTGACTCATTGACTGTCTAGGAGTCGGAGGTGTTAATTCTCCAGTGGCCTGGATCTGTGCGTTCTCTCTCGACAGGCTCCCGAGGTCATCCGGATGCAGGATAACAACCCCTACAGTTTCCAGTCGGACGTTTACTCCTACGGCATCGTGCTGTACGAGCTGATGACCGGGGAGCTTCCCTACTCGCTGATAGCCAACCGAGACCAGGTGAGGGCCTGGAGCGCGTCCCATCACCTTCACCCATCGCCATGAAATAACGGTCAATTAGTTTTAGCCTGAAGCTGCGTGTTGCTTTTTCGCCATTTCCACGCCTTACCGCGCGTTTCTGCTGGCTCCGCTGGGTGCTGGAGGTCTCGGCTCCAGTTCTGTACCGGTTTTCTGCTGTCGGAGCACCGCCGAGACTTACCCAGTCCCCCGTCCCTCCCATGTGCTCTCCAGGCTCAAGGCCTCCTCTATTCATCACCGTAACCCCGAGTGGGAGTCGGCTTAGCATGTGGATCTCTCTCCTGTCTAGTGTACAACCCTCTCACACGCACCCCGCATACCTTTTCCCTCAGATCATATTCATGGTCGGCAGGGGATACCTATCGCCAGACCTCAGCAAGCTGTATAAGAGTTGTCCCAAAGCCATGAAGAGGCTGGTCGCCGACTGCATCAAGAAGTGCAAGGACGAAAGGCCCCTATTCCCTCAGGTAATCTTTTAACTGAGAGAAAAAACAAAACATTGTTTCGTGATCAATTGGAAACAAGTTGGTACTATGGTTACTTGGTAAGAATACATCAGATGGAAGTCCTCAACGGCCTGATCATTTTTATATCGTTGTTATTCAGCTCATGGAGCAAAAGTGGTATTGTATGTTATAATGCCATGCTGCAAAATGTATTGGTCGAAATGTAGTTTGTGAGGGCATAGTTCAGCTTTGCGTGCCTCAAAAAGGACAGCTCTACCCCCGTTTCCTTGCTGCGCTCTCTCGAACCGGTGGCCGTTTTAACGGTGCGCCCCCTTCTCTCAACTGCGTCAGATCCTGTCGTCCATCGAGCTGCTGCAGCACTCTCTCCCGAAGATCAACCGCAGCGCCTCGGAGCCATCCCTGCACAGGGCGTCCCACGCGGAGGACATGGGCTCCTTCACCCTCACCTCCACCCGACTGCCCGTCTTCTAGCGCCGAGGAAAGCTGGCTCGGCGAAAGCGGAGGAACAGTGCAATTTCGGTAACCGCGTTTGTGTGTGTGTCGCGAAAGCCAGCGGCGCCAATCCAGAG
This sequence comes from Hiodon alosoides, assembly GCA_025775065.1. Lineage (NCBI taxonomy): Eukaryota > Metazoa > Chordata > Actinopteri > Hiodontiformes > Hiodontidae > Hiodon > Hiodon alosoides. The sequence goes on along the minus strand of JAOYSI010000017.1, from coordinate 1,560,706 downwards.
CGACCTCTCGAATTCTCCGACATGAAGCTGAGGGCTTTGCCCTCCCTGTGTAGAAGCTGACGACGCAACCAGTTTTCCTCTCAAAGCGGATCATTTTTACGGAGGAAAGCGAGTTTTCATTTCAGAGCCATAAAAATGCAAGGGAAAATATCCTGCTTGTTCTGCCGGGTCGGTTCTGTGGTTTCCACGGCACGTCCGTAATTTGGGATTCAGATGCCTCCCCTTATTTCGAGTTGCATCAAAATGTACTGCACAAGTCGTGCACCAAACTGAACTGAACTTAGTGGTTCGGAAATGTAGCATGGAGCATGCTAGGTATTATTCCCGATGCACATAAAACTGCTACTTACATAGCGCTGGAGTTAGATTGATATAATGGAGATGATGACGCCCTGAAGAATTTCCCCCCTACCAGGACAGTGGTTTATAGTTTCGAGCCTTAGAGGTGGAATGGCATAATTGGCCAGCTGTCTTTCTAGGACTGTACTGTCACGTCGAACATGTGAGAGCAGAGGATGACTGCTTTTGTGTTTTTAGCATCTATAACTGATTCAGAATATGTGTTTTTGATTGCTTGAAGATTGCTTGTTACGGAGGATGGAAACGTTGTAAACCTAGTGAAGATTTCTTTATCCGGTGTATTTTAATAAAATTAAGTTAAATACATTGCTTGACAGAGTGGACATAAAATGATTAACATCACCCTGTGGGGTAGGGGTTGCTCTGTCTTATCCAGTAAGGTTGAATTCCTGCTTGTTAGTAATAGGACAGACACACGCCTATATACAGCAGACGATTGAAATTGCTGGGTTTATGGGCTATTTGTAAAGTATGAGATCTCCACTACCACATCAACATGTGGAATGTGCACGTTTTCTACACGCCTCCCCAGCCCGTGTAAGTGATTTTTTCACTTCCAGCCCGGTTTTAACAGATGGCTTGGATGCGAGGACGTACGCACTGTCAAGTGATTCTGCTCCACTGTTCCAGAGACCGAGTGGACTGGAGCAGTTAGCCCAGAGACATTGCAAGACCAAGGAGATTAACACCGAATGTAATATTCAATCCGAAAGGGGGGAAAAAAATAAATAAATAAATAAAAAATACCTTGGTTGGGATTAAAACGCAATACACTATGCACAGCACGTCCCCAAAACGTGGCAGAAGTCTGTAGGGCACCTCTAGGTGGTTTGAAATTCTCCCATCTTCCACAGCTTTACGAAGTCCCTTTTTGCCTCAACCCGTATTTGTGAAACAGCCAGCAAAATGAGTTTCAGTATGCATAGCCAGCTGTGCGGGGATTGCATATTAGCATGTGCTAAGAAAACGAAGTGATCCGCCCGTAGCAAACCAGAAAGCCTGGGAGAAATGGTGTAACAGTTCCAGACTCCACACAACGCTTAATGTCTTATCTGTATACTAAATGCTTGAACGTCAATAAATTTGCAAGGGAAAAGGTCAGCACTTTATTTGGTACCGATAAACTATATAAATATAATCAGCCAAATGTATGGACAGCATTGGGTAATTACACCCATAAAGAATATGAACATTTTAATTATTTATCCTAGTGAAAAGGACACATGAAATATTCAACTAAAATAATTTTGGTGAAAACCAAATGATTCAAATCTATTTATACTTTACATATCAGAACCAATGCATTTGAAGTTTCACTGACAGAAGGTAATTTTTGTACTATTCACATGCAATAGTCTAATCAAAGTTTTGTAACCAGCTTTACAAATATAAATTTAAACAGGCATGAATTACAGTTATAGCTATCCCTTTTATTTGATTCATAGAAATGACATGGCAACAGAGTACAGCCTAGTGTGACCTGAGATGTTGCTTTCAAGCCTTGACGTTAAATATCTCTAAATCCCAATTAACAGTAGTTTTCTGGACACAGATTCCTTATATATTAAGTTACCTTCATGATGGTTGTGGTCGTACAAAACAAGGAAATTTCAAGTACTGGACGAAAGGGACATTTTCAGAACAAGTTCCCCCTTGTCAACCATGACCGTATCCCCCCCAAACACTTCAGCAGTATGCAGATTGACACAGTGCACGTCATCTATTTGTTTTTTAGATTTAAATCGCCACTTTCATAACCCCTTTGCTCATCACATGACTTCATAATATAACACTACAGCTTATCTATGATCATAATTTAAGCCTTGACTTAAACACCGTTTTGTACTGATATTATTCTTCATTGTATATTGACTGATGCTAAATCTAAAAAAAAAAAATAAAATGAGCAGTTTCAAACATTCAAACATCTTAAAATTCATTTACAGGGAGCTAGTTAACAAAAATGTAACACACATATATATATACTTATAGCACATAAAACAAATACTAAGTGTAAATTGTCTGTGTGAATTGCTTTAGGTGTGTTGAATCAATCGTTCACACCACTTGGTAAGTGCAGGCAAAATTAACCAGGAAAGGCAATTTTCCCAGTCCCGTCAACAACGTCTCCTTAACTCTGCCCCATAAAAATCCCCCCCCCCCCCGGCAAACAATAAGCATAAGGGAACATAGCAGCTTTCACTAGCAGAAATATTATAGATAGATATATATTCATGTATTTATTCTATCCACAAGATGTACCACAAGTAAAAAATATAATTAAAAAAAAAAAAAACCCTCAAACCCCCAACATTAAGGGCTTACTAGAAAGTTTGTTATATTTTTATTGCCCAGCATAAAAGGTTGTTCGATATGTAACCATTGCTCGGACTGCAG
>JAOYSI010000017.1:1538601-1557849 GCA_025775065.1 Hiodon alosoides | reverse complement strand
TCAAATGGGTAAAAAAATTTTTTTTTCATTGGTTTTTTTTTGTAATATTAAACTTACACCCCCCCCCCCCCCCCCCCCCACACACACACACACACACACATCTTTAGTCAATAAACGGCATTTGGAATGAATCCATTGTCTGTACTATTTTTCTGTACACCTATAAACCACTTATTTTTCTTCATGTTTCCATACTGCACATGTGATTACAAGAGTCTGTTCTTTAAACAAAATTAAAATCATTCTGCGTACTTTATTTTATAGCATGAAGGAACGTATGTTCGTAAAACATTTTTAAATGTGACGTTCTATTTTCACAGTAAAGTTTACTACCTATTTTGACGTAGTGCAGTCTTCAGAGTATATATTTGGCTTTTCCCTCTTCATAACCTTGCTCAACAATGCAGATGTCACTGCTTACTCAGTCTAAATCATACATCACAAAAGTGATGACTGGTTCACAGTTCCTTCCTAGCAAAAACAAGTGTCAGATGTGTCAGATGCTGTGACCATGAGGTGGGCACTGCTGTGTAGTAACAAATTGCCATTACATCATCCACTAGAGTATGGAAAGTAACCCATGACTGTGTCTACAGTCAGATAGGATGAGACCTTCCAGTATAATTTATTTTTATCACACAGAGCAGGGTACAATCTAAAGCAGCTTGCCATTGAACAATGGGCCAGAGCAGTTTGAGTTTAATAGAGGTCCTTCATGATCTCCTGTAGAAGTGGGTGTAGGCTGATGTCAACCTCGGTTTTTTTCAGCAGCTGAATCAGGTGCACATGGTCCGTGACAAGCTGCCGGATGTCTGTCATCTTCTGCAGGACTTTGGCAAAGAGCTGGAGGGAGTCGGGGTGGTTCATCTTGAGCTGGAGCTCCAGGGCGTGCAGCACGGTCTCCTGGAGCTCTTCAATGGGTTTCACGTTCAACAGGCCAGGTCGATCTAGGGCAAGACGAGAAGAAAGGAAATTAGCTCTAGGGTTTTCAACTCTTTTCTAAACTTCTTCTAGATGACTAATGATGACTCCAACTCCATCTCCAACTGCACCAACTATACATGTATTTTAAAAATAAATGACAAAATCAATTACATTTCAGAATTAAACTGTACAGTACCAGTAAAGATAATATCTATACCAACTTAGCCAACAGCAATTTCTGCTCAAAAACAAACCAGGCGACCAATGCATTATACTTGGACTGAATTAAGAAGAAGTTATTTCTCTTTTAGGGCACTGATTAGATTAACTCATAATTTTCATAAACTAATTTTTCTGAGATGCAGTCCTTATCTATTAAAACTCAAAAAGTTGCATGAAAAAATCATAAAACAGCTTGGTACAGAAGTAGCAACAACTTGATTAAGATATGTAACCTCAATGCATGAAAACATTCTGATAGCTATTTAAATACAGCATTCCCCCCTAAAGGCTAATGTTTTGCCAGTTTTCCTGTGACAGCTGTTTAAAATAATCTACTGAGCCAAGTTCAAGGTCAAAATATTTCACAGCAAAGAAATCAGTGACCAATAAATCGCAACGATAACAATCTGGTTCAGTTGTAAAAGAATCCACAACACTATGGCTTAAGACTGGACAATAATTATAATCGTAGACCAATGTCCAATATAGTTGAAATATACCAGCAGCAACAGAAAAATAACATAATCTTTTAGGCTGGTTCCACTGAGTTCTTGTTAGCATTTTATGTAATGGGAAGGGGCAGCTGAAAGTAAAACAAATTAAAATATGTTAATTCTTGGGCTGATAGGTAAAATAAAAATAGGACTCTTTCGGTATTTTGTCGTTATTTGCACCATATTTGGATCTGCTGGATGACAAAAACGTTCGGTTAGCAGATCACTGCTTGACTAACTTACAGAACTAAATGCACTTGCACCACTATAAGGAAGACCTCATGTCTTTCAGCCAACTGAAGACTTATTGAAAGAATTCAGGAATGTGGCACAATGTGGAAACAAGTGCACAGTTTACTGCAATTTAATGTTATGCATCTTCCTGCAGGGATCTGGCTTCTCCATGGCCTGTACACAGAAAAAGCAAACTAATCTAGTAACCCAGCCTGTCAACCCAATTGGGACGCTGCCTGAGCGAGGCCCACCTCCACTGAGGATGATGACAGCGAGGAAGAGCGCCATATCGGTGTCGTCCAGCTCCAGTACGTTGAACTTGACAGAGAACTCGAACTTGGGCTCCATCATCTCGCAGAAGGGCTTACGCAGGCTCTTCAGGAACTCCCGGGTCATGAAGATCTGGCCGTAGGAGATGAGCGTGCCGTCCTTGTTCATCAGCGGAGCCATCATGATGATCAACACCTCGATGACGCCGTACTTCAGCAGTGTCACCTGGTCGTTCAGGTCCAGGCCCACAAAGCCCGGGATGCTCTTGGCAAACTCGGTGACCTCCCTCACACCCTCCGCTGAGCGGAACTGGCAGCTGTGGAAGAACCGCAGCTCCACCTCGTCAACTGACTCGCTGACCAAGCCCAGCTCGGGCCTCTGCTCCATCACCGGGATCTGTCTGCAGTTAATGAACTGCTCCCCCTCCATCAAGGACTTCATGTCGTGGATGACAAAGGGCTGTGGAAAGACAAACATGCAGTCACTATCCGACGGATAAGGCAGTATCAACACACAGGAACTCTGGTCTAAACACAAACGGGACACATCAGACCAGGCACAAGGAAAGGAACAAAGCAGAGAAGGTGGAGAGGGGAAATAGGGACAACGTTTTAGCTCTTCTCTTAAAACTCTCTCCCAGTCAAAGTGAAGCCCCTGTTGCCCTGAAACCGCAAGGTGACATCTTTCTCTTTAAGTCTCCTGTGGCCTTGCATCTCACCAGAGCAGGCTAGTCTTCATCTATCAGTGCTAATAAATGAATTAATATGGCATTGCAAAGATTTCTGTCTTTTTCTGTCTTTTCCGGAAAATGGATGAGTTTGTCTTGGAAGCAGTCTTAGGGAAAACACAGTCTTAGGGAAACACAAATCCAACCTTAGTTAAATACCAGTGAGACCTAGCTTGACAGAGCCAGGCCAACTGTTTGGAAACACATAGCGAAAAGCATATTCTGGTACAATATGTGACATGAACAAAATAATTATCTGCATCTCTTCCAAAAGGCTCGCTGAAAATTAAACGTGATTCCGCTGCTCGGTTTGTCACAAAGAGCGCTGCATTCTAAGCACCCTGTCCAAAAAGCAGCTGTTCGATATCACTCGACCCGTATCTTTGGCCGGACTAGTCAAAACAAGTTAAAGTAAAGGATGTTGAACTGCCTTGGGTCGTATGTTTTGCCAGAAAAGCACACGATGGTGCATTATCATCAATTTCATTGATGTTTTAAACATAGTGCCTTCTTTAAAGCAGATTGGACAATTCAGTTATGACCCTCTCCTCAATCAGAGGGCCAGATGGAGGCGAAGTGGGAATGGAAGTAGTCCATAGAAGCAAGTCCACGATGAAAACAAAAATCTCGACATGATTTCAACATTGAGTCTCAGGCCGTGTCTGCGAGGTGTAAAATACTGTCTCACATACACATTTAAAGAGAAACAAAGATAAAACATATGACACAGAGTATGGATGAATGGAGGGAAGACATGAATCTCACAACAGACCCGGTGCATTCTGGGGATGCTTCTGATAAACACTGCATAAGGCTTGCATTTAGCTATGCAGACTGCTGTTGCTGTGATGTCCATAAAAGAGTATACTGCTTAGAATAACGAGTTTCCACTTTTACACAATGTTACTGTGCATGTGTTACGTCTACCATGCCATTTGCCTATCCTAACCAGGAGAGCACAGGGGCAGCACTCTCCCAATTGTGCACCGTGGCGGTGAACTTCCGGGCTAGGGAGGGAAATTGGCAGGACTTCTTTCGGCCTGTCACTAACCACTGTCCTCTGTAGATGTCCCGGTGCAGTGTGTAGAAGAGATGGGCGACTCAAAGGCGATTGGACTGGAGGAGGCTAATCATACTTCACGCTTGTGTTGAGGCAGGATTAGTAGCAATAAGCCAAGACGCATCAGCAGAATTACCGATACAAAATTGTGGATAGAAGACAAAACATTTTTTAAAAATAATTAATATACAGTACTGTGCAAAAGCACCCTAGCTTTTTAACGCAAATGTAGTCATCAAGTTTATTTTTTGTCTTCTGCATTCGTGTTTCAGTAGAATGTTTTTTTTAGATGTCCAAACATTCATTTTCTGAAAGAAGAACAAGTAATTCCACCACAGATGGTGTGGTCTTCACAGAGTCCTGATCTCAACATCATTGAGGCTGTTTGTGATTACCTGGACAGACAGAAGCAAGACAAACAGCCAAATTCTGTAGAAGTACGGTGGAAAGTTCTCCAAGATGCTCGGAACAATCTACCTGCAGATTGTCTAATAAAACTGCACAGCAGTGTGCCTAAGAGAATTGATGGAGTTTTAAAGGCTGGTCACAACAAATATTCCCTCCCATTTTTTGTTTAATTAAAAAAAAAAGTTTATTGTCCTTTATAGTATTTATTATTATTTATTTTTTTGAAACTTTGCCCTTTCACTGTTGAGAGCTTCTTCACTTTTCAGAATTTAATTTGACATGTGCCTAAGCCTTTTGCAGTATCTCATTAAATTTTTTGTCAGGAACAAAAAACAATTTAAAAAGAGACTAATATATATCAATTTTATACATATCAAAACTTAAGGCCTATATTTCCAAACTGAGAAGTTCAAAAAAGCACCAGTGAAATCTACTTTAGAGAACTTTAAAACCGTTATGAGTCGCATAACAATGTGTTATTTTTATCATCAGACCAGCACGGACAGACGAATGGCGAAGAAATGTAAACGTCAGCGCATTTGTCAATGACGACGTTAAAATCCAAAACAAAATAGCCAGTGGGAAAGCTAGTGTAGCAAATGAGTCCCGGAATGACGCGTCCTGTGATTTCTTTATATTTCTGGTTGAGAGGTTTGAAAGCGCCCTATCAAAGTCAGCCCTATTTGATGTGGTCGGCCTTCCCCTTTTTGGACTGAGTTATGAAGAAGAGTCTCCCCGGCTTACCGCGTTGTCACCAGTCTTCCCTGAGAGAATGGCCCGGGCCTTGGCTTTGGTCAGGGGGAAGTACTTGAGATAGGACTCAAATAAGTGCTTGGCAAGGGCCCTCAGGTCTGCGGACTCGGGGTGCATGTGGTCCATGTCAGTGGAGAATTCCGCCAAGAGCTTTTCCTTCTCCGCCTGGGGCATCCTGCCAAAGCGAATGGCTGGGAAAAAAACACACACACATAACACAAAGGCATGGACATGAAACAAACGCCCAAACTCAGCTTCGCTTTGCCCCGCATGTAGGATGAAGGGCAGGATGCTAGTTCACGTCGGGCAAGGCCGACGCTCGGGATTCTCTTTGAGCTTATCGAGGGAATTTCATCCATGTTCTAATGAAGTGTTAATTACGGTCTCTGGGTTGTTTGTGCCATACATCCTCCCCCAGCCCTGTTTACCTCGATCAGCCTCTTGGCTCTGCTGCATACCGCAGAGCCTGCTCTTCCCCTGCATACCATTTGCCACCAAGTAGGCATGCTATATTTGTGACTTTGTTTTTTTCCCTATGAAATCCATGCTCACCACTTCCTTCTGTCTTGTATTACATAGTCTTGAACACATGTCAAGTCCATTGAGTCCATCAATGCTACTTCAGCCCACCTTTCCACTCTGAGACACTTGACCCTTCTTGGCCAACCTTTCTACATGCCCAGAATGGCCGGCCTTCCCCCGCCTATGACTGCAGGCACTTTCTATTAAAGCCTCTGAGACCATTCTGACGGTGGAAATACGATCCTCTGCTCTTCTTTCTTTACACTCGAGGCTGCCATTTCCTCCCATGGTTTTGTTTAGCAATTTTATGTCAATAGCACTCAAATATTTCTCTCTTTTTGTACTCTTTCTGACTCACAAATTTCCTCATACATGACTGCATGTCTGGCAGAGATATCTTCTTGGATGACTAGACACCATCTGAAGCTCACCCTTTCCAAGTGGGAGCTGCACGACATGTCTGCCAAATCCTCACCATTTCAAGAACTCACACTCTCCCTGGCTGCTAACCACATTAGCATCGAAATGGACGAACATTGCGTTAGGTAAATAACCAATCCAACCATATCTGCACTCATCCCACAAAGCAAATTACTTTAACACCTGATATAAGCTCTGGTTATCTCTCAATCATACTGGCGCAGGACACAAGAATGCTTTAGCTTGTTCAGAATGCAGCTACCCCGGCTGTTTTTTCAAATTGCTACCACTGGCTTCTAATTGTGGCTTGCATCAGGTCAACCTGGTGTTTATGTATCAAACAGCCAAGTGTCCGGCCCCTCTTCTTCATTCCCTAGTCTATGCTTACCACCTTTTAACCTCTGGTTTGGTTGAGCAGCGACGGACAGCCCAAGTCTATCTATCTATTCGATAGATCTCCATTCTCATGTCCCCGTGGCGGATGAGAAATGCTCGACGTTAACCAACGTCACAATTGCCATTTTGTTACTGTTTGTACTTGTGATTAATGCTGTTTTTCCTTTTCCTGTTTACACCAAATATATTTTTCCTGGGTGGCAGCGTGAGTCGCTTCTACCTTGGGATTTAAAGGCTAAATTAAAAAGAGCTGACTGCTGTCAGCAATTTGTAATTTTTTTACTCGAACTTCAGATAGCTTTCACGAAGCGTTGCACCACCTGATTAATATTTATGCGGCTTAAGTTACCTGTCATTAGACCATAAGAAAACAAAAGATTGAATGGTGTCGCAGGCAAACGGCGCCACTTAATCTAACATCTTTTGATGGAGATTAAGGACGGGGTGTAGCTTAGACTAAGGACAGGGAGGTCTAAGTAGCGTCATCAATCACGGTGATCTGCTTATAGGGGGGCCCAGTCGACTTGCTGAGACGTTTACCTCCCTAGTCGCAGAGGTGTGCCTTTTCTGCTAATGACCTTTGGTTGCATAACAACAGCCATGTGCCACTATATGTAATCCTAAAGAATGTGAAAAGGATCTATGCTACAGTATTCACTTCTTTATCCTTCTCAAACTGAAAGTATCAGGGTCTACTTTTTCAGAAGAGGGTATAATGATGAGAACTCCTCTATATGTGCATATATGTGCCATGCGGTTTTAAATGACGAAATAGTGAATTAATCAGCACTTATCACAATCACACCTTCAGTAAACCTGTGCCATTCACCCCGCTTCACTGGACTGGGCGCCGGGCCAAGAGCTCTGACACAGCAGTTTGGAGCGGCTAGATCGCTGCCCTAATGAATCATTGATAAAAAAGTACATCTAAAAATCAACCGACTACACTTCACAAACCACCACAGGCCTGTGTGTTGGAAGAGTGCGCCTGTTAAGCAAATAGGCAAAAAAGGTATGGCGAGTTTTAGAAACTCAGATGAACACACTGTGATGAAAGACGCCTTTCCACGGACTGAGTGGCTTAAGTATTTGCCTGTAGAGCATGTGCAACATGTGTGTTTTTTCAGCACTTGATTAGGTATTTCACACTTCTGAGAGCGGGTAAGCTACCCTAGAAGACCACATAGAGGAAATGTGTGAGGAAATGTCTTTGGGTATTTGCTCAGGTCCAAGGAAAGAAGGGAGTTTTACGAAAGCCAAGCTTACCATTGTGTGACATGCCCACCATCAGGCACTTCTGAAAGCGACAGTATTGACACTTGTTCCGGCTCTTCTTGTGAATTCGGCAGTGCAGATCACAGCGGTCGTACACCAGCTTTAACCGTATGGTCCTGCGGAAAAAGCCCTGGGGGGCGGGGTGGGCAGTGATTACGCCAGGAAATTAGGGCTTGTTTTTATTTTGTCATAACGGGCAAGGGGCAATGCCTGATTGTGTTTTTAATAAGCATGGCATCAAAACCCAGATCCTGTTGATCTCAATGCTGGTGTGTTTTCCCTCTGTCTTGGTTATTTTAATATCCAGAGAAAATGTTATTATTTTTAGAATGAGGAAGCCGGTCAAGCTGAAGCTCCACCAAACAGGCATTGTTTTTTGTTTAAAAACAATTAAGATATTAAACCCCTTGGATGACCCTAGCTCTTGGCATTTCTCCTGCGAGAACAAAGACTTGTCAAAGAGAACCAGATTAACAGCAGGTAAAATGAACACTGCATGCTGGTGCTTTAAACATTGCACACGTATTGAATACTTGTTTGCAGCGCATCTGCATAACCTCATGTTAAATATACTTCACACCTTGCTCTGTATGTTGGAAACATACAAACGACACCCCAGAGCCCACTGCCCACTCTATGGCTTTTTATAGTGATAGCTGATTCTCTAGCACAGGGTGGAATGGAAACTTGAAATGTGTTTGTGGTTGATGTGAAAGCCTGCTTGTCTACATGAGATGTCTGCTTCTATATTCTGGTTAAGCACCTTGAAACCTCATCTTTTCTGCCAGTGAATCACCACATCCCACCTAGGTGTGGGTTGAGGCCATTGGCAGGACAGATAATAAGCGCAAGGGGGTTACCCAGCTGGAGAACAACTAGGGTTGTGGTCTTTGATGTTCGCACTGTCTTCAGACACAGTCAGGTCCACTAGGTTGGGCAGTGATCAGGAAAAGTATGGGGCAGTTGTTGGTCCTACCTTGCACCCTTCGCAAGCATGGACTCCGTAGTGGAACCCTGAGGCCTTGTCCCCACACACGCGGCACTCGATGTTGAGCATGGAGGTTGATGGGTCCTCGTTCAGTTTGGAGTATGACAGGCTGTTCTCAAAAAACTGAGGCGGTGACCCGGGCTCCAACTTCACAGTGCCTGAAATAACGTAGCCCATTCATGTTGACATTTGAGTGATTTGGGGGTTTAAGGAGTAGTAGGTCTCGTCAGAGTCATGGTTGTAAACTACAGTTTTTTACTGACGGGATCAGATATTTTCTTGGAATGCAAAGATGGCTTATTTATATTATTTACAAAGGGGAATACAAATGTATGTTTTATATGCTTTTCACCAGTGTTGAAACAGAACTATCGAAACACTATCGACGAGCTGGCATACTCATGTTTTCCTGGGCTTTGAAGTTGTACATGTAGTCCCCGTGTGGCAGGTCTTCGCAATGAGGTGGGCCGGTGTCGTAGCCCAGGCTGGTGATTCCGGCGTAGTCCAGCGTGGAGAAGGGCTTCATGTCAAAGGAGTGCGAGCTGTCGTCCAGCCCCGCCAGGTCCATGGGGTTCATCCCAAAGCTCATTGGCCAGGCTGGCATCTGGGTGTCCACCATGTCTGCCAAGGCAAGGCACAAAGACAACAGCTGGTTGAGTTGAGTTGAGTTGAGCACAGTAAAGGACAACCACTGCTGCGGAAACTCTGATGCTGATGCAAGACGCGCTGCATGTTGCATAGCCCCATACCGACTCCGAATCAGTGAGTTATACCAGAGTGATTGTTACTCAGTGTGGAAATAGTGCAAAATAACGTGCCTCGTCGTTTCTTTACAGTCTTTAAGCTGTCAGACAACAACAGAGAAACGGAGGACACTGCCCTGAATCAGATGTAAGAATTGAACATTATTTGTTTTATTTAAATAAAACTTTTAAATGCAAAAAACCCCAGAAAAACTAGAGTCCAAAGTTAAGAAGATAATGGAGTGAACTCTAACTTGGTTGACCCTTCCAATGAACTCACAATCAGTGATTGCACCAATGGAACCTAAATGAACTCAGGTGACCTTCAGGTATATTTTACATAAGCAAGGATGACAGTTTGTTGTGATTATCATGACGAACATGAGCAAATCTGTTCCCCTTTTCGTGAATATTGATAAAATGATAACTGATGCAAAATTCTTCAAGAATGTTATTTCAAGCTGTGTCAGATTCACAAATGCCACCAATGCCACATAGTGTTACATGTAAAAATTCTGTAATCCACTGACCAATCACATTTCCATTTTAAAAAATACCATTACCTCAGAAAATGAATTATTCTAATTCTTAACAAGGGATACTTTCAAACAAACAAAAAAAAGTTAAAAGCACTTCATTTTAACAACATGGAATATGGAACAGTCATTTTTCAGAAAATATTTCGAAGATATAACCCAAAATTGAACATGAACAAGGATCCCTTTCCAAATCACGGAATGTTACTATAATTCCGCCAAATTGTATCCGCCAGGATGAGAAGAGGTTGAAGCCAATATCTACAAAACCTTCTGGAAAGAAAGCAGTGGGCAGGGGGCTATAAATAGGAAAGGGACAAGTTTCCGTCCCGTGGATGTCCATTTTGCAATGGGGAAAAACAGGCTCCTTGCAGGCGGACCTTTGCCCTGGTTGGCGTGGTTTTGGAATGATGGCGCCAGGATTCCAGTGGAGGAGCCTTCCAGTAGCTTGTGTGGCGGATTCACTCACTGATGACTTGTTGTTTGAATTCCTAGCCCCCACATCTGGCCATAATCAGGTGACTCTTTCAGCAAGCCCCTAACAGCCTGCTTCAAAATCTGCAACTAAAACCACCCAGGACACCAACTGGTGCTCAGAGGTAACTGGCAGTGAACAAGCTAGGACTCGAACCGAAGGATATAACGTGACAGCTTACTGACAATTTAACAAACGACAATGTGCAATGCTTAGGCGAGCCCTCGTCAGACCAACAATACAGCAACCAGCCCCTGCTGTATGGACGTATATTCACGTTTGATCGTCAAGCCCGATCTTGCGCTTAATGCATGCTGGTGGTCGGCCATGCTGCGCTGGGACCGCTGTTACCAGAGCACAGTTTTGTTAGTGCTACCGGGTGTGAAACTTATAAACTTATTCGAATTACGCCCATCAGGAATGGTCAACTCAGTCACTCACATGGACACCTCACTTCTGTGCGCCCGTCGGACACGTGCAAACCCAGGCGTGGTAATTTACATGGAGCCCAGCGTGAAATTTGTTCCTCAGGGAAAATGTTGCAAAAGACATGCAATGTTTTTCAATCATATTTCTTAACACCCCGAAATTCCAGCCAAAGTCGCTAGAAAATAATTTTCTGAGGAAGCCAAAGAGGTGTTTTTCAAATCATTAAATTTGAACTATACTTTTTATATTTTATTTTTTTTGGACTATATGTAATACTACTTAAAAATGATACCATAGACTAATAGATCTAGGTTCTAGTTGTCAACACCATAAATGTTTTATTAAATAAAGGTCAAAACAATAGCTGTTAAAAAACATTTAGGAATATACAGTATATTAATAATGATTTCTAAACTAGCAGTTAGTACATACCTACAGAAGTGCACCATTGTTTATACATACATATTTATAAACAAACATATAAGCAAATGGTAAAATGGCAAAAGGAAAAATCATTATTGTCATATATAGCCTCCCAGGGCCTTTTTGAAAAGATTTCTTTTCAAATATTGCATTCTAAAAGACAGCAAAACATTTTCAAAATCAGAAATTAATTCTTGAACATGAGAAGACTCTATAGTGAAAATAGTGGCAAGATGTTTAGACAAGGTTGATGGAGTATATACTCATAATGCTACTTATAAATTATTAGTATACACCCCCTGTAAATCACAGCAGAAAGGACACGTGATGAAGCATATTTATCTGCAGTTCTCTCATCAGCTTCAGATGATGGATCAAAACCGTCTGCTCTTAAACAGCGTGCCAGGAATCTAAACCTGTATTTGTGAAAGTTACGTCATTTAGATACAAGCGCTCTGTTGAACTCTGTAGAGTTTCATGAAGTCCATGTTACCTAAACAGTATTTGGCTCAGGTGTAGAGCTGATTCTAATCCAGGTGCCACCTCAAAAATGTGCTCCTGTCTATGACGCATCAGAAGCGCTGACATGATTTCAGGGTGGGATACTGTGGTTGTAAAACAGAATATGGTAATATTGTTCATAGCAAAATCTGACTTAGTTAAGTCAACTACTCTTCTTCTTCACCATTAAGGAAGTTCTGGTTAGAAGTTCTGGTTAGAAGATCAGACAAGGACTCATCCATTATGGAACTACATATAGTACAAGGACATTCATCCATATAACAAGGAAGGACAGGCTGTAACGTCCAAGGGTTGGGGTTCTGGTGCCCATGCCCAGGTGCAACCTCTTTCCAAACAGTTGCATATTGACTCTTGAATTTACCTGAGTAAAAAAATGATTGTGCAAAAAGGCGTCACTCCAGAAGAACCGGACTAACAGCATTCAGTAATGTCACCAAACCTTCACAGGACATGGGAGATTGCAGAGAAAAGAGCGGCCAAGTCAGGAATTCGCTAATTAGACCCGAAACTTCTATGTCACGAGCAACTGGTTGAATGCGAAGAAGTGTATCGTTTCAGAGATCAACTGCACAAGTATGCCTCTCAATTGTGTCATTTGAACGGTGCTATTTCCTGGCACGTACTCAGTTATGTTTTTCATTTGCCACCCAATGCGAGAGGGATGATGGCACTGTAACCACAAAACCAGAAAAAAAAAGGGTAACAGAGACGTGACCTCCTGACCGTAGCGGTAATGAGACAGAGTCTCTGTGCCCATTCTCTCTCTTTCTCGCTATGACTGTTCAGTAGAGACATCCTGTGTGTGCCCACTCCACTCAGCTCGCTCTTCAACGAGCTGAAACAGTCCCTTGCTTTTCGTGAAATACTTCCAAATGAGGACATCTATCACCACCAGCTAAGGCCAGAACCGCAGTTTACTTTCATTTGTTGTACGGGTTCATTAATGCAGATTAAGTCAACCCCAAATCGGCTTTTTCTACTGCTTGATACGGATGAAGACAAACGAGTGTATTTCGAAAAACCAATTAACAAGGGTTTTTTTGTGGGAAATTTGCAGGCAAATTTATCTCTGCATTAAGAGACTCCAACTGCATTTTGGAATGACATTTTTGGAGTAACCATCCAAAAAAGTGTGCCTAAACCACACGCTGAATCACTCAAGTCAGACTATCAGATCACAAGACATTCCTTCTTTTTTTTTTTTTACATCAAATGAAATTGTTTGCATCCTCTAATACCCCTTTGTCGATCAAAACCACCAAGACTCAAAAAAAAAACAAAAGGCAAAAAACAAAAAAGTACACACTTGACATATAAAAACCATGAAGGATGGCACTCCTGTTCCGTTTCTGAAATTGCTCAGAAAGCAGCAGAATCCAGACTTTCGTTTTTACAGGGAAGCAACGGGACTAAAGTTTTGACTTTTTTGCGAGTGAGCATATAGCTCAGACTTTGTAAAGGAACTTAATAAAAACCTCAGCAGAAAGAGCAGACAGCGAACCATCATGTGGCCCTTGAGTGAGATGTTAGACATGCCAGATGACTTCCTGTTGCTTCAGTTTTACTTTTAGATGCTTCAGTTCCTCTTGAATGGCAACTAAGAAGTCTGATTCTGGTTCCTGGAAAGGACCAGTCGTTGATTCAAGATGCAGTTCATGTGCTGCCATGAAACTTTTGCGGTACATTTACAATCTAGAAAAATCTAACTTATTATATTTATTTTTACACAGGTCACTAAAGCAACTTAACCTAACAAGTAAAGTAAAAACATAAAAAACTGTTGTAATCCTATCAAGAAAGATAAAAATAATAAAAGGTGAAGTAAAGATTGTGAAGACACAATCTACATCCTATATAACAATTATAGAGTTATTTGACTAGAATGAAGATTTGAGGTTACTTTATTGCAGTGATTAACATAAGATTTTCAAATATTAGATCATCAACCGCCTAGTTCACTGGATGTCCTTGTAAATTTTTGTCAGGAGTACACACATACGTAACTAATTAACTTAAACACTTTATTATAGGAATGTAGCAATTATCGTTATTCTGAAAATGGTGATAACTAGTATTCTTGTTATAAGTGTTTTTATTACCTAGATGTTAAATGGTTTTCTTTTAGTATCAAGTCAGGTCACCTCACCAGTCTATACATATCTATATGATAAATTGCTAATGAAATATAAACAAAGCTTAACATTCAAAATTCCATTTCACCTCACTGATGAGAGCTCTGAGTATTTGTTTTATTGGGGTACACAGAATACTCTTAAATATCCATACACTGTATTACGTCTGGTCAGGAAGCAATCTGTGTCATCAACACATCAACACATATAACACACTCCCTGTGTCATCAACACATATAACACACTCCCTGAAATGAGATATAACCCCCCCCCAACACACGCGCAGTGCTCGACAGTGCTCCTCCCTGCACTGTCTGATTTCGCTTCCATGTGTTAGGAGCCGAGATACTAACATGTTCAAACTTACACAAATGTACACACATTAATGACTTGATTTTTTTCTAATTTACTAAACTTTCCAACACTGTTACTGTGTGCTAGTATTACTGCAGTCACACACAAAGGAATTCGGCTTTTACCAATTTAAAAAACACGAGGCTCCTACCTATATGGAGAGGATATGATGACTGTTTGCTAACCAAAACATACTCATGGGACCCTGACACACAAGCTGGAACACTTTCAATAAAACACTTCTGGCAAACGGCTTGCATCCTTAATTCTTTATTGTACAGCTCCCTGGGAATTTGGGTTTGCACAGAAACTAAGGACGTGAACCTTCGCCCAATTTCTTTAAATAGGAATGCGCTATTGGTTGATTATTCCTCAGGGATCTTCGCCGAGCTTCCTCTATGGATAAGGAAGGAACTAGCACTGTCAAGGCTTTTGCTGTTCAGAACCATTGTGATTCTAGCGTACTATAGGAAGGGTATTCCCTGTTCCTCGATGTAGACAGGAATAGGTGGGAGATCTCTAAACGAACAGACGCGCGCACGCCGCTAATAAAGAATGCCTCCTTCCCATCAGAAAAAGGGCATATTTCCCGGCGCAGCTGCTGGCCATTGGCAGTACTCGTGTTGAGAACATTTTGGTTCTCGGAACCCATCCCAGAACTGTGTGAAAGGGCCTCCCTGCGCCCGTGGTCATTCAGAGACAACACCCAGTCTCTGAAAAAGGACCTGCACAGTAGCATCTGACCTGTCCTCTACTCACAGGAGAGCCGCACTACTGGCAATTTTTATATAGCCTCAAAGACAGTCAAACCCTCAGGTGTCCTGAATACTTCACCCTTAAGGAAATTGCTAAAAAATTCTGTTTCAAAGAAACTCTATGATACCATAACAGTTTAATAATGTATAGAAAGAACAAAATTGTACTGCACATAGAATAAAAAAATTAAAAACAATAAATTAAATTAAGTCCTTATACTGAAACACTACAATGTAAAAATCCAGCTATGCGAACAGGTACAGCATAAACCTGTAAACTAAATTAAGTCCCCTTGGTCACGGGTGTTTTTTTAAAAACAAATAACATATTTTATTACTTCAAATGATGTCAATGTTGACATCAAATTAAGAAAAGAAGTTGTTTGGCTGTTGTGCACAGTAGTTAAATTCAATTCACCATCAGAGGAATTCACGACTTCCTGGATGGTTGTTTAACGTACTTGTCAATGTAAACTGTTTCTGTACCAAAGGGAACAATGAATTCCCAAAAATCAGGGGGAAAACAACAGCAAATAGGTATTTTTATCAGCCTTGCCTCCTCCCTGCACTGTCTGATTTCGCTTCCATGTGTTAGGAGCCGAGATACTAACATGTTCAATGTGTTAGGAACCGAGATACTAACATGTTCAATGTGTTAGGAATCGAGATGCTAACACATTCAATGTGTTAGGAACAGAGATACTAACACATTCAATGTGTTAGGAACCGAGACAGTAACACGTTCAATGTGTTTGGAACCGAGATACTAACATGTTCAATGTGTTAGGAACCGAGATGCTAACACGTTCAATGTGTTAGGAACCGAGATACTAACACATTCAATGTGTTAGGAACCGAGATGCTAACACGTTCAATGTGTTTGGAACCGAGATGCTAACACGTTCAATGTGTTAGGAACCGAGATACTAACACATTCAATGTGTTAGGAACTGAGGCGCTGGCACGTTCAATGTGTTTGGAACCGAGATACTAACACGTTCAATGTGTTAGGAACTGAGATACTAACACGTTCAATGTGTTAGGAACTGAGGCTCTGGCACTTTAAACGTGTTTGGAACCGAGATACTAACACGTTCAATGTGTTAGGAACTGAGATTCTGGCACTTTAAACGTGTTTTGGATTTTAAGACAATTCCATTGCAGGGAATTGATCCATCCTTAATCCATAATGTAGACAAAACTGCCCCGGACAGCAGTTGGCTACTACACAGCGCTTGAGAGGACTCTATAGCTTCTTGGAAGACTCTCTGATACTTTTAAGCGAGAGGAGAGAAGTCTTTTTAAAATGCAGATTCATTTAAGATTGGGAGTGAAGAAGAACAAACCGTAGAAGATGCTGTTTAATGAAGGTGGTATGGAGAGACAAAGACTGCAAGTACAAATCGTTTGTCTCTACTGGCACACCTACCTTTTATGACTGAAGAGCAAAGTCCTTCAATCGCTACTTTGATGTGAATTACGCAAACACGCGTTCTTTAAACATGCATGTATACTTACATACACATACCACTGCAATGTAACTTCGCACATATGTTTCAAAATTAAAAGCAAATATATCTTAAAATGAATATTGCCACACCTGTCAGAGCTGTCAATTGAACGCCCAAATTATTTTCTTATTGCAAGCGTTTCGCTTTGAAAGGTTTAAGCTAGGTGTACTTTGCGGCCTTTGTTTTGATTAAATTTCAATCCCATTAGTTTACAATTTAAAATGATTAGGTACAGTGAGTACTGCACAGCAGTGAAGCATTTAACTCTGCACCAGTTAATACGCTGAAAAGTTAGATTTATGTATGAAAAGGTATATTTAAAGAAACAAAATAGTTTAACTGAAAGTGCTTCAAAATTAGTAACACAGTCTCCAATTTAATGGGAAGTCTGTGTTCCTCAGAGATATTTATTTAGTAGTGAAGGTTTCCCATGTTCTCCTTTTAAGATCACTCGTGGAATTCGTATAGACACCTAAATAGTAGTTGCGAATTCAGCACACTTTGAGAGGAAAAGCAATACTCCTTTCACTCCATTGCTTAAGATAAAAATGGAGAAAAAAATAAATAAAAACAGTATCTTGAAATGGTATACATCCAATTTTATATAGCTGTAAGATCCATTTATTGGGTAAGAGGAATATTCAATCAGGAATTTAAACACTTTATAGTTAATGACTGTTTAAATAACTGAAAATCGCTTTTCACAGCACAATTTACCAAGAAGGCCAGATAATTTACAAAAAGATACTTAATCTTTAAATAATAATTATATTGCAATTTACTTAAATTAAAATTTTTTAAATAAAACAAATGCTTAAAATTTGACTGAAGCAGCATGACCACTGAGGAGGGTAAAGTGCTGAGTCACTCATAACTGTGATTTACTGCGTCAACTGCAAATGAAAGCACAATCTTCCGTCTGAGTCCTGTATCCACAGTGTTGTGTAATTTAAATTACATTGTAGAGAAACAGGAAAATAATACATAACATCTGAAGTAGTATTGTAAGTGAAGTCAGCCTTATATCTCTTTAGTGGAGTTGTCTATGACAGTGCGCGCACACGCGTACACGAGTACACAAACGCGGACATTAGTGCACTTCTCAAGTGTAAAAAAAGACCTGACAGCACGACACACACACACGTGTATTGTATTTTTGAACTGTATTTTTGGAGAAAATAATAATAATAATAATAATAATAATGTGAAGTTGTAAGGAATGTTAAAGAACGTTACAAATTATACGAAAAACTTACCAGCACCAATACGGCGGCTTTCATCTTTATAATAGCTGCTATGCATGTGCAATGGATTAAATCTTTGATTAGGAATTATCAGCCACCAGATACTACCGGAGTGCATTGCTCTACCACTGCCACATAACCTCAAAGTACAGCGGTCATACCGCGTAGACTAGAGCAAGTGACTACAAAGTACTGACCTGTTTCGGTCTTCTGAATGCGGTTTGTAAGTCACTTCCTTTAACAATAAGCACACACTTTTGAACATTCAAAGTTTCTATCTTCTCGCGTTGTGCACTGCGCACTGAAGCCCTTCTGGCGTGTGCAGTCTTCTTCAGTCTGAAACTCTACCGGCCAGGCAAAGAATATGTTTTCGTTAATGCGACTATTATTAACAAACTGCTACTGAGAGAGGCAGAGCTATAATACTTAGCGAAAAAATGATTTGACAAATCCTCTAAACGTATCAAAGCTTTCGGGCTGTCCTGAGTTTCTCCTCCCAGTGAAATGCTTACGGTGATAACGAGCGGCTGGGATCACATGTAACAAAATGCGGAAACGTATCCCCCCCTTAAAATCAAACGGGTGAGGAGAACAGCAGCCCTCACATATCCAAATCACTAGTCATTGACTTATTTTATGAGGGGATTTTTTGATGTTTTATACATCCTATCACAATGTATGAACAGATGTCCTCTTGTTTACCGACGTTTCTGTTGTCAGCAGAAATAAATAATATTGAATGCATAACTCCCCTATCAACAATTATGGGACAATATGCACATGCAGAATTTAATGCAAACGAGCTGCTGCCGTCGTTTAATTCATTATTGAACATTTGCGAACAGGCGCCCCATAAGATTGGAGAGTGGCTTGAAAATTTAAAACATTAAATAAACTAAATTGGCATCGTCTGAAAGCGTCGGCACATGTAAACGAATGAGAAGCTAGACTTATGTGAAAGTTCTGACTACGCAACATAAACTGTTGCTACCTTAACCACTCAGCCATTACCATAAGTAATGCCATGCTGTGTTCCAGGTTCCTGTTCAACTCTAACTATGCTGCCGATAATACCGAAACGTAGTCACGTTAATTGGATCATGAAAAGAGGAGCTCTTGAAATTACTAGTATTCTTGGTATTGTTTATCCTGCGGATATTTAAGACATTTCTGCATATTGCAGGTAATAATATATTGGGAATTTCATCAATAACATTGTTATTGATGCATTAAGACCTACTAATTCTTGTGTCCTGCTTGTGTCCTGTGTGCTACATTTTCTATTTGATATCTAACACAAATACATATGTCTTTAACATGTCTGTATTGTAACGGGGATGGCAGGCAGCGTTTACCCCGCCAATGGGCTTTAGCCATCCCCGAAGGGGCTGTTGGGAAACCTAGCCCCCGAACTGTAAATACCGTTAATAA
>JAOYSI010000017.1:1517130-1538501 GCA_025775065.1 Hiodon alosoides | reverse complement strand
CTTTGTTGTGTGTGTGTGTGTGTGTGTGTGTGTGTGTGTGTGTGTGTGTGTGTGTGTGTGTGTGTGTGTGTGTGTGTACTTTAGTATGTAGTGAATTTCTCACTTTTTATATCAAATTATTCCCTAACGGGTTCATAGGAATTTTTTTTTTTTTTAAAGGAAGACAGACAAAAACAACATGCTTAGGGTCGGCAGCAGAAATAGAGGGCGAAATACTGAGTATGGTAAGAGCCCATGGAGAATTCTTCTGTTTCAAAGATGGAAATGAAATGAGACAAAATGGCTAGCACTATTTTTATATATATATCAATATCTCCATCCCAACTGTGAAAGACCTGCTTTGTACATTTGCAAGATGTTTCCATCATGTGCAATCTACGTCTCATCTTTGTTAATGGCCTGCATAAATATTTGCATGTGTTGTGGATTGAAATTGCATTTAAATTGTTCTAAAAGGCACAGTTTTTCTACTGGATAATTTACTCCATAAAGACAAGTAGAAAATAATGTCACCTCCTGGCTTGTAACTGGTCACATAAATCTGGCATCTCACTCAGGGGCTGTTGACTGCTGCTTTTGGCTATATTTATTATTGATTTTTTTTTTTTTAACGAACCAGCTAGAACATTCTGTGCCTTCAGATAACGAGGTCTGCAATGGCTCCATTTGTTCTCTACCTTAATGCTAATTTTAGATGCTTGAATGACTTGTCTTCTCAGACAACAAATCTTCCTTTTAGCAAGATAGATTTTTGTCCCAGTGGTGGTTTTATTACTTTTTTTTTACACATTTTCTATAACTGCAATCTGTTCCATGTTTCATGGCTGTCAGTTTGCAGGTTGCCTAGTATGAGGGTCGTTATTTATTTAATTGGACTTAACACCATGACGACCATCAGTTTTTCCCCCAAAAAAAAAACCACAGCTTCCCGCCATGCGCCGTTTAGTTTGCGAAGTACACGCAGGGATGTCTTAAATTAAGTTAATAATGTGGAAAAGTGAATATGTACAGAAAAGCCCATGAGTGTGTCTTGTATGCCCAAGTGTCTCATTTCTTTACCCCCTCCCTTATGTCAAGCTATTTAGCATAGTGCTGCTTCTTATGAAATTCCCATGGAAGGAGTGCTTTTGTGAGTTCTGGCAAAGATCATGGCAAAGACTTAGCATATGCACAGGGAGGGAGGTGAGCCAACTGCGTAGGGATGTTTTGAAAGCGTGGGCAGTCGTTTTAACCTACGATGGGCAAAAAATGACTGGTAAATGAGAGTATGAGGGTTCATAGCGGGTTTTTGTTGTAGATTCTGGAATTTTCCACCATCGGGGATTCTCGGTGGAAGCGCTTCCACTGAATTTGCTCAAGTTTTTACTTTTTAAATTTAGTTTTGTCTGCTCCAAAGTAAAACTCCAAGAGACTTAAAAGTGATGTCCATTGGTGTCTCTGGCTTTCTGCGTTATAAAAATCTGGAGTCCTTTGATGGACCGCCATCCTGATGTCAGTACATTTATTGGGAATTTGTGTATGCTAAACTGCTCCCTGAACACTGGAATTAAATTGATGCCATGACCAATCTAAAGTTTGAACTTTGACTGATTCCCATATGGTTTATTAAATGCATGAGATGGCTTTGCGTGCTGTCCATTTGAATTTACTCCGACTACACTTCAGACATGGCCAATTGTCTTAGCAGCTATTACAATAAAAACTAATACCTCTCGTGCTGCGGTTTTGCTTTACACGTTGGAAAAGTGAGGTGGTTTGTTTTGCTTTGTCTATTCAGATAAGCTGCTAAAGATAATCAACTAGAAAATCCAATGGGAGAAAATCCAAGAGGGAAAAACATGGCTGAGAGATCGACATGGAACCAGTGCTCTCCAGAATCTATTTTGAAGGGCTATTATTGCTCATCAGGGGTCATTATTCAGCTCCTCGACGTTGACATCAAGCCTGGCTTGTGTTACGCTAGCTGTTGGAATGTCTTTTCCTCCTGCTGTCTAGTCACATGACCCAGTGACAGAGGCTAGAAATATACAATCGCAGCCATTTCTGAGCACACTTTCTGCTATTTTTGAATGGAACTTAATGAATCCTGGGTCGGTTTTAACCAGTGTACCCTGGGCACGTTGAATAATGTACCTTCTCTCCAGACGCGGAAGAATTCAGGGAAAATATAGGCCTAGCTTAGACAGAGTTTTTAGTGTTTCCCTGATGTGCTTTTTGTTAGCCTCTCAATTGTTGACTGATACGTTGTGAATGATGTTTTGGAGACTGTGCCATGGTTGTGTGTTGTTTTTGGGGTCCTAATTGTTGTCCTGTTATAACAATGTCTTTTGCCACAATCTGTCCCACTGAACCAACATTGAAAAACCGAAAGGAACTCGTATTGTTCCCTGAACACGCACACACTTCTCTTTGTTACATTGGGGTTATGACCTTTGAATTGTGTCAGAGGTTTGGCTGTAAACCGGGGGGAGGGGGGGGGGGGGTTCTGTAATGTGACTTTTCAACGGAGATCTGTGCAGTAAAAACGGCTGGGCTTGGACATCCAAACGTTCTGCTGTATGTTTTTAGCTCTCTTATTCTCGGTTATTTTTGCAGTTGATTACTTCCCTGCATCTAAAAAATAAATTTCTGCTGGGCTGTTTGAGTTACGGGGATAGGCTGCCAAAAATATAATTCGTGAAGTGGTCAATGCGTATTATCTGTGCTTTTAAGGCTGAGAATGAGCTTATGCGGGGTGGGTTGGGGGGGAGGGGCATTCACCTCTGTAACTTGATCTCATCCTGGTTTCACGTTTGAAGTCCCAAGAAAGACTTGCCTTTGATCATTTGGACTTAATGACTGCCTTTCATTAGATCAAACATTTAATGCGTCTCTCTTGACACAGATAGGGATCTTTATGGCTCAAAGACTGTTCTTAACAAAGGTTACTGTACCTTAAGGTTTTGGCTGAGCATAAGCCTCCTCTTGTTTGGTTGTGTGCCCACCCCCCCAATTCACAATACTTCCAGTGCACTGCTTCTTGGGCTGGTCAAATTTGTCATTCGTTACCGTACCTCTCATTGCCGCAGAAAACAAAGTTGAGGATGGTGAGTTGCAATAAATGGGAACGGACAAAGACGGGACACAGGCACAGCTTTGGGGTTCTGATACCTGCGTGTTTTAAATAGTTTTCTCTTCAAGATTGTTCACTGCTCCCTGGCGGCACTGGGTGTATTTGTTTTGCAGCCAAACCAGAACCCAGAAGTTCCCAAGCCTCAGGGTAGGCAGCGTGGAGATGGGAATTTTCCTCCCGTTTAGTGCCGCGGGGCTCCTTTTGCGCCATTCGAAGGAATCTCAAACATAATGTTTGGCTCAGTGGATAGCTGAACAATTAAATGGTGAACGTCTTTTTTTCGTCTTGCCTTAACAGACAGTAATGAAGTAAGCACTGAGTAATGCTTGGCCTTACTTTGTTAGAAAAAGATCAGTTTGAAGGGTCAACATTATGAGCGTCTGTTTGATTTAAGTTCTAATGACAAAAATACATTCATAAATGCATGCTTCAAGGGTAGCTTACTGCAAAATAACCACCGCAGACTAGTAGGTATCGCTCACAATAGCGCCTCTATTTGAGCACTTCATACTTGAACCCAACGCAGATAAGCTATCATGTGTTTTGGGCGCTGAGCAGAAGGGTGAGCGTTCTGCTGCAGCCATCCCCACGGTCTTCTCTTTATTACCAGCCCCCTCTTGCCAAAACAATGATGTCACCCCCGTTGCCATGGAGTGCGGTCAGACGAGCAGAGACATGCCAGTCAGGAAAAAGGGCTGCTTGTTTTGGAGGCTCTTCACGGCTCGCCTTCATTGTTGAGGGAACTCTACAATGTTTATTCATTGTGAGATGTTTTTTTTTTTTTTTTTTTTTTTTAAACCTGTTTGAAAACATTTTAGATTATTAATTCTTTTTTAGGATTGTGATTTTGCTGGCTCACACACTTGCCATTAGAGCAGTTGATAAAACAGTTATTTGATGCATCTCAACCTAAAATCAATCATGTAAAGTTAATATATTGACACTGTTTTGATTGTTGCTTGCAGTTGATATATCTTTATTTGCCATAGAAGATGGAAAATGCTGAAAAATCTTTTGTGTTATATATATTAGAAGCTTTTTCAGCAGAATGGGAGGGGTGTGTGTGAGTATAAATATAAAAAATGAAGTTTGAGAGTTGCTAAAGCTTTCCCTAGTGGAAAGTCCCCGTTGACGGTAGCTGCCAGTTGTAATTTTCCTGTTTCACTCCCACTCAGTGTGCACTGTATGTATTCAAAGCCGCTGAGCTAAAAGGCTGGCAGTTTGTACACATATGATAAAAAAAGTGTGGTTAAACATGGCATAAAATAAGTTTTATATGTTTGACCAAATTGCTAAATGGGTGAGACTTTCTGTTGCTGATCAGTAGAATATGACTGCTCGTAAAGAGTCTCTTGTAGCAATTTTACTCCACTTTTTCTTGTTTCTTAGGGTTAGGGTTGGTTCCTGCTGCAAAAGTCGGCTCAAAATCCTTTAGGTTAATGATTCTCGTCACGATTCATGACTTTGTCTGTAGGCTGTATATGAGGAGAACAAAGCTGAGTTTTGTAGTAAACATGAAAGCATTGTGGTTGGGCTGTAAATAATGTACTAAATGAAACCGCTGCTAAATGGGTTAGGAATGGCAATTGCGAGAGCTAATCCACACTCCACAAATGGCTCATTCAGAGTGCTCCGCATGCTGCATTTGAACCGGCAGTCTTTGGTGTCATTTTAATGGGCCAATCAGATTTTATTTGGTACAGCATTCTTATTTTTTTTTTATTGTTAACATTCACGCATTCTCTTAAGCGTTGTCGCCAAGTGTCTTCTAAGGGCCTGCCGTGATGCCTAAATGTCAACAGGGGAGACTGATTGATTGACATGTGACTGGTCTGGTTCGCAGGTGAAGCTGCGCTGAGGGGCGAGCCCAGGATGCAGCCCGTGCCCATGTCTTCTGCTGTTGCCAACCACCGAACAGGGCCTCCCCCCATCAGCCCCAGCAAGAGGAAGCACAGCGGGGACCAGTTTGACAACGACATTAACTGTGACAACGAGCACATGGCGAAAGTGAGCCGCTACATTTCTGGCCAGCTGTAAGTGTGTGGCGCGACTTTGGTCTTATAGAGAGTGTGCCTTCATCACACTACTGTAGGTGTAGATACTACCAAGAAAGAACCGTTTCCCTGAAACCTCTTATTGATGGAACATTGCAGCTGGGGCCAGTGAGCACCGTGGAGACGCCAAACGCACGAGGGCTCCACAGGTGCTGGGAAACGAATCCCTGTGTTCTTTAAAACCAAACGGGGGTGGGGGGAAGGAAAGGGTAATGCCTGGGATTGCTCTGACGGTTGGCATGGAGCTGAGGCCCAGGATTCCGCACATTCCAGGCCTGTGATTGGAGCAGCCAGTGTGTTGGTGCTGCCGGCCCATGCCCTCTCAGCGGCCGCTGCGGAGGCCCTCGGATTCCACGCATTCCTGCCCGCATAGAAAAACCTGTGTTCAGTCATGAGACCACAGACATGGCTATTTATTGTCAAATAGCTCGCTGCAGTGCTAGGCCCAGCACCCGGTCCAGTTTATTGCCTCGGAATGTTTGTAACAAATTAGGGTCCAAGTGCTGGAGGGAGACCAGACAATGAAGGCATACATAAATGCTGCTGCAAGTTGCAGGATGTAGATCTTCTCCCCACCCCCGTACCCCCAAATACATTTATTGTAAACGCCCCTGTGTGTGCAGAAATAGTTTTTCAATTTAAACCTGACCCCTTTCAGTAAAATATATATATATATATATATATATATATATATATATATGTGTAATATAATATAATGTATGTATGTATACATTTTGTTTTTTAAAATAGTGGCAGCTGTTTAAAGCCAATCTTTTGGTTTGGAACTCCCAGTATATTTTCAGCATGGTTCGTTCGTAATTAATAGTGGGAACGGGGCAATAAATAGTCCCTTCCCAGGCCACACAGTTGGTGCAGCCATGCCAGAGGAACTTGGAACAAAGGGGGACCACAGTTGTATTGGTACTGTGATGCCCGTCTTGACAGCTTAGTCAGCTCCAACATAGATAACTTTTTGTCATGATCATTATTCCTCCCTCAACTTTGTTTCCATTGCGGTTTCTCCCACTCTTCCCGCTGCCTCTGAAAGCGTGAAGAATGTGCTTAGCGTGTGCAATCCTGTTGAATAAATTTGCCTCTTTACAAACTTTGCCTTGTGCCATGTGGTTAGAATTAGCATTTATTTATGGAGGAAAATAAGTTACTGGTGACAACCGCGTCAAGTGGGTTTCAGATATCGTATTGTGTGAGATTCAGTGCCCACACACGTAATATGGGAGGCTAAATAATGGACCTTTGGGAGAGCAAGCTGTTGTGAATTTAAATGGTATTTACATTAGACTGTGGTACTGCATTGTGATTTGGAACCGACCTGATCAAGCCATTGTTTAGCAATCAGCAAAGGTCTTTTTATTCATCATTTTCCTGTCCCTGGAGCCGTGGGACTGGCCTCCCACGGTAAACGAAGAAGAAAGTAAACTCTTGTTTCTGCACCACAACTTGAAACCCTACCTAAACAAAAGCCTTTCAATCAGAGAGGTTAATCTTAGCATGTTTCCAGTAGGAGCCAGCCATGTTTATTCTGGGAGATGTGCGCTCCTTTATGTCGCCGTAATGGTATTGGGGATTTTCTTCCCCAAATGATGGCTGTGAAGCTTTCCCAGAGCCACCTGAGCCTCAGGCCGGTGAGACGCCCTTTGTCGATTGTGTTTGTGGGGAGCTGGCAGCTGACATGCGACACCTGGGGCTGGATGTGGCGGCCTGGCTTTCTGTCACGGGCCACCGTTTGTGAGGGGTGAGCTCACTCTGCCGGTCGCAGGCCATTGCTGCAAAACCGTCACCTTCAAATCTCCCAAATCCTTTTTGATTAAAAACAGAAAATGAAATGGATTCCTTCTATTGCTTTTTTCGGCCTCACACGTTTGAACATTTTCTATTTTGTTACGGTGGACTTGATACATTTTGATGTATTTATTTGATCATCTGCAGATGAATTAAAATAATGTTTAGTGCTGTTAAAGTCAGTGTTGTTCAGCTGTTGTCCATAGCAGTTGTTCTGTTAGAGGGGCACTGCAAGCTGTGGCTCTGCACTGAAGTGGCCTTCTTGTCAGGCCCAGGCAATTTTCACAGTTGGCTGAAAACAAAGGGCTCCTTATCCTGCCAGCTCGCTGCGCTCTGGAAGCCTGCATCGGCCTGTCCCGCTGCATCAGCACGTCCCCCTGCTGGTGCCCCCTTCTCGCCACCCAGACCAAAGTAGGGTAACGACCGCTAGTAGGGGAGCCCGCTGTCGTAAAAGTCCCCTCGCCATGGCCCGGGAAACCCGCTGCAGTAAAAGTCACCGCTAGCTGGGAACCGCCAGAGAAACCATTTCTCATGGCCCGCGTCTCTGCCAAATGTTGCAGGGAGTAACTCCAGTGCCAAGGTGGCTTGGGCTGATGCAATCACGCTGTTGGCCTTGGTCGCCCTCATTGTACACATCACACTGATCCCTGTGCTTCTCGTACGGTTGTTCATAACGTTTCCTTTTCTCGGCCGATGCAGCTGCTTATGTTCAATATGTTCCAATGACTTCTGCAGCAGGTCTCTCTGATATTTTGGATTCAGTTTGTAGTACTTTCAGAATTGATTTAAGTTGTGTAAAAATGCGTTTCCTAAATCAGATTTTTGTTCATTTGAAGGATTGTATGCATGCGTAATGAATGACTGAAGTTTCTTCTTTATCGTCGACTTTGCCGGGCCATGAATCTGGGTCGTCTATTGTTATGGTGCAACGGCACAAATTAGGGCCGGGTATTGAAAGGGTCTTCACAATACAAGGGTCACAATATGGTGCATGTTACCAGACGGTGAATTCAGGAGGGCGACGATTACTGCTGCAATTGCAAACTTCGGGTTAATTTGAGTGACTTTAACCTGAAGATGTGTTAAGCTGTTAAGCTTATTTGTCCATTGTTATTAACAGCTTGCGTTTCCATTTCATGTTTATGCTTTAACATTTCTTTTTGATTAAAAAACATTGTAAATCATAAACTTAACTAAAATTAAATGCTTGAAAAATGACAGTTGAGTCGAGCAACATGAATTTTTCCATTGGCACGTAAATGAAATATTTGAAGGCCTGGTGATGTTTGAGTGACTCCCTTCACTGTTGCCATCGGCTTCTCCTGGTGATTGATGTGGAGATGGGAGCCACACGTTTTTACAGCTGGAATCTCCTCAGCGCCAACGCTCAACACGCTTAAATGCTGAAAGCGTAACTTAATTGAAGATAACCTGAAGAGTGGGGGACTTGATTTTTGGGTGTAATCACAAATGTTGGCAACATTAGTTGGTTAGTTAACTACATTATTTCGTTTTTGATTTTTTTTTAAGTAACATGACTTCATAAAGATAAAGATGTAAGATCATTCATTTACTTAATATTTATCCAACTACAATGTTTATGCTGCCTTGTTTATTGGGTCACCAACTGTGAAATGTGGTAACAAACATCGGTATTAGCTAGCTAAAGTACTCTTGGCTGTAGGTAAGATTTCCTGATTATGTTGTGATGTTGGCTTATAGCGAAATTATAACCCATCGAATGTTGGCTAGCAGACGATGTGTGTTCTAAAATCTCACCTCTTCTCTGATTTTGTAAGGGAAGACTTAAAAGCCTAAATAATTATACTACTATGGGATTAGTTTGCCATCAAAAGATTTGGGTCTGTTCAAAATGGATTCCCCAAGACACTCAAGTCACAGTACCAATAAATCTAGGTTTTCAGAACACGGCAAGATTTTGTGTTCCAATATTCTTGGGATACCTTGGCTTTAAAGCATGGGGCTGACTGGGCAGACTTCTACTCCAATGTGAACAATAAAGTTATCCGTACAGGAAGTAGCCCGTGTTGATGGTTTGCATACACATTGTGCTCTTAAATCAAGTAGAAGATTTTTGCTGTTCCAGTTCTGTGCGGAGGGCACGGGGGAGGGATGATCCCGGATGAGACACCTAGATCTGTCAGCGTGTGGCTGCTAGGGGGACTTGCAGTTCAAGGCCAAGTTTGTATCCTGTGGTCTCCTCTTCCACTCCTTGATTTGTCCCAGATGTTTCCTGTACCTCTCAGGGTGAGGCTCTTGTAATGCAAAGGAGAAATAATAATAATAACAATAACAATAATAGTAGTAATACTTACAATTGAGGGCACTGGGAGTGCAGTAGACTTGAAATATGAAATATGGCACAACAGTGAGCTTGAATATAACTTGAATAAGAAGTCCTAATATCTTCAGTTTCTGTTTGAAGATCTTGCTCAGCTAGCGTATCATTTTGGAATAATAAACCTCAAACCAACCATGAAAGCAAAGCCAACCCTTTGACCGCCTGGCCTGTTTTTCACCTTTTAGAGGGACGATGGTTTGACTTGCGGCTAGGCATATGGACTTTCACTTGAGGTAAAGAGCAGAAATGTAACGAGACATAAAAACGCGTATCAAAGTAAAAGTGACTGGGGCAAAATAAGTATTAGTTCATCCTTTGGGATGGTTCTGATTCTAAAATTAAGTGACCCCCTCTTAAAAGTGATGGAAAATTACATGCTGCCACCAAACCAAAGGCATAGTAAAAAAGGTCTAATGAAACAAGGTCTCGCAGATCTCAACACGACCACCTTTTTATCCCTCCCTTTAGGTGGTTAGTGTTGTGATTGGCTGTAGGTACAGGCTACGGAAGACACCGTTGAGTTTGGACACAAGGGAGCTTTGTTGCTGCTTTTATTGTGAAGGGGCACCCAACCTAGCCCACCCCCCCCTCGCTCTCTCTCTCTTACCCTCTCCCCTCCCTACCAGACAGCTTGCCAAGTTTTAGAGGCCCCAGGCTTTTTTTGTGGGAGGATGGTGGGTCTTCATGCTTTTTGGCAACAATTAAAGTTAGGTTAGTACCACTTTTTCTCCTTCCTTATCCTTTATTTAATCAAAACAAATGGCAAGCTGATATTGTCATCTGCTGTTGATTTAAACTCTTCTCAGGCATCACTTTTCTGTTAAGTTAAAGGCAATTACTTGGGCTACAAAGATTCAGGCTGCAGTCGAGCATGCTCAGAGCAAAATAAAGACCCCCAGAGGAAAGAAAATATTACTGTTGTCTTATCCACAGTTAACATGTTCAAACCGGCCTGAGATCTCTTTAATGCAGACTAGGTTGACACAGGAGGGGAAACATAAGGAAAATAAAAGGTTTGCATGAGAGGAGTTATCTTGGTCTGTTTACATTGTCAGATTGTGCTGGGCATATTTAGTAAAACATTTGTTGTGAGGAGGTTTAGTTCGTCCTGAGTACACATTAGGTATGCATTAAGGCTCCCTTTGATGGTTTTTAATGAATGGTTTTCATTGCTAAAGTTAACCGGAACTAATACTCTGCGGTTTATGGATTCTCTGAGTAGAGCAGTAGAATGGACTTTTAAGACCATATCATACTAGAAATGGTTGGTCTGTTCTGCTACTACTTAGATGTGTTACGATTGTAAAAGGAGAAGGGCAGGTTACTATTTGTCGAGCTCTACCAGAATCCACAGGAAATCTGAACTGGAGTGCCCTGAGCGAACGGGCGGATTTCAGTCCACTGTTTGAAATAATGGAGGAATTAAGGTGAAGAAAGGAAGGAAATGGCCTCCACTGCTTTGTGCTAGCGGTGCCATAGTCCAAATAGTGAGCCCTTTCTGTGGCCGGCCGTTTGTTACCGGGTGAAAGACGTTTCCGGTGGACAGAACCGCGCGCTGCAGATGCTTTCCTCGCCAGTCCCGTTGCCTAGCGACCGATTATTTCAAGGACCGGGGCCAGCAGGACTCCACTCAGCCGAGTCCCTTTTGCCCCCCCCAAAAAGCCAGACTCCTCTGGAAGAAACCAAGCGAGGGGGAATGCCAGCGGCTTAATATTTTGCGCATGTAAGGCTACTGCGGTACCTATTAGATTCACGGATGCAGTTTTCCTTCATCTGTGTTGTCTCATTGTTTCATGCCGGTGATATCACCCCACCCTGTTCACAGAGCCCTCTGCCAAGAGCCTGTGAAAGAGATGAGGATTTAATGATCGGCCATCTCCACATCCTGTCAGAAATGATTAAAGGAGTTCAGGTTTCAGGCAGAAGGGTACACACAGAGCTCATTGTGAAGTAATCAGAATCTGTGTTTGTTTCCCCCCCTTTTTCCCCTGCGTGTCTCTGCAGTGGAGTGGTACAAGCCAAGTCAAAGGTGTTATGTTTTCCTCCCAAACTCTGAGTGGCTTGGGGAGCCCCCTGAGCAGGGCCTCCACGCAGCTGGCAACGCGAGGAGGTCTGCTCCTTCTGCACAGGCAGAGCGCGCCACTGCACAGCCGCTGCTATTTTTACACAACGCCAGAGAAAGTAGCCATGTTGTAACACAATATCCATCTGCGCAGAATATGCATTACGTCTTTTAACCCTTTAAATAAACCTTACAAATCCTAACCTGTAACCTGAGCAAACTCCCTAGTTCAGTGTCTGTCTTGTCAAAGAACTCACTATCTGATTAAACTTAAACTCTCGTCTGTTAAGTTTCTTTTTAGCTCATGAATGCAGAAGGTCTGTTCCGTTCCAGCAGTGTACAGAGCAAAGGCAATCGATGTTGCACATACAGAACGTTCCTGTCAGGCCTCCTGGCACGCTATCAGCAAGCTGAGCTGAGTGGTGTATTTATAACCCTTTCCTTGTCCCACCACACCCCTCTCCCCCCACGCAGTGGCAAACCTAATGGGGACTACCGCAAAGACCCACGGGACCGCAGCCCCATCGAGCGCGCCGTCGCCCCATCCATGAATCTCCACGGCAACCCCATCTACGCCCACATGCCCAGCCTGGCCATGGACCAGCCTCTCGCACTGACCAAAAACAACATGGACGCCGCACGCACCGCTGCCATCTCGCCCGCTGTGGGCCCCATTGAGCGACAGCAGGTAGCGCTAATCATACCAACCGCTATGGCAGAAACACATTGGCTTCTGGGGGGGAAAAGTTGGCTCCGTCCTTTTAGCTGTCGCTTTCTGTAAGTACTGATGGCAGCCATGAAATATGAGCTGTGCTTCTTATTAGGAGAATTCAACATTATAATATAAAAATAATAATTATTATATGAGGGTTATCGCCAATTTCCGGGGGCACTTGTCCATTTTCTTAGAATCAACGAGCCATTCTTATGGTCTGTTTATAAAGCAGGCGTGTTTTACTCAGAACTGTTAAGTTGACATTTCCAAATATGTGGCATGCCTTAAGGAAATACCCACACTGTGTGTTTGTGTGTGTTTTAGAATCGTCCTTCTGTTATTACTTGTGCGTCTGCGAGCACCCGCAACTGTAACCTGTCTCACTGCCCGGTGTCCCACAACGGCTGCAGCACCAGCATGCTTCCCAGCTACAGGAGGCCGTCAAACAGTAAGCTCTCCGCTGCCTACAGCCAGACACCCACTGACCCTCAGTGTACAGCTAGAGACGCATCCGATAGCTTTGTGTTCCCTAATGCCACTTCACCCACAAGCTTGTACTCGCTCTACCTGCTGGGTAGCAACTCACGAATGATTACCTCTACCAGAAGCTGACTTAGTCACTTAGGAGTCACTTAGGAGCCACTTACATTTACATAGCTTACAACTTAGCCGTACGTTCATCCAGCGGGACATTTACTGAAGCCATTAAGTCAACGCCCCTGATATTTATCTGTAGATTACACTGATTATGATAGGCAATGCATTTGTGAATACAACTTGCATTAACTCGTATGTACACAAAGTAAATGCGAGCAAACAAACTAAGCCTAGTCTGAAAAAGGAGAGAGAGCTGTATGGATGTGTGTGCCCAAATGTCAGAGGTATTGTGTGTTTGTTTAGCTACTATGTTAGTGGGTCATGGTATTGACCAGGAACATGTGATGCAGTTTTCTGCCTTAGGTCCCCTGGCTATGCTGGGGTTGGTATAGGTCATGGGAAAAGCTATTTAAATGTTCTTCTCAGAACAGGGTTGCTGTTATTTTGTACCAGTGAGATCGTAGTAATATATTCCCAACTGTAATAAATAGGCAGGCAAAACATTTTTTACAGCGTTTTTGTTGTCTAATGTAATACCTTATTTAACAACAGTATAATTGTTTATATCATCCATATGGTTGTTTGCATGAATACAGAATAGTCAGGCTTCCTAGTTAACTATTAAAGAAGTTATAAGTAACAAGTCCTAGTTTAAACACAAATCCATAACTGCCCACTTCTCTTGGAGAGTTAAATGGTTAGGGTAAAAAAAGATGTTTTTGTTTGTGCAGGTGACCTAATGGTTTACCTGGGTTTTTACATTCTAGTAAGGATATTTATTTCTTCTGAGATCTGTTTCTCCCTGAGGCTCGTTTCACAGAACGCGCTTGGCGATGGTGATTTGAAGTGGCGGTTTGATGTTGGAAATGAATTCCAGGGAGAGACCCTAATCAAGCTCAAACCCTGAAATGTAAAACTATATATATATATTCCAATTCCGAGTGGGTGAGGTGCTGAAGGCATCAATGCACCCTAAATATTTTTTTTTGTTTTGGTGCAACGCTTGGATTTGTGTCACCCAGTTCCCTAGAGCTTGCCTGCCAGTGACTTGGACAATGACCTTAAAGTGTCTAGAGCGTCACCTGAGGGAATGTAAACTTGGCCAAATTCATTCTATATGGAGAGAGACTGTGGCAGTTGGTTTTAAGCCGCTTAGTTCCATGAAGAGAATCGCATTTTAAAGATGGCAAGTTGGAAGCATTTGACTTAAACATCCCCCCTCCCCCCGGTTCCCCCTCCCCAGCTAACACCGCCTGTGACCCTGTGATCGAGGAGCACTTCCGCCGCAGCCTGGGCAAGAACTACAAGGAGCCGGAGCCCGTGACAAACTCTGTGTCCATCACGGGCTCGGTGGACGACCACTTCGCCAAGGCACTGGGCGAGACCTGGCTGCAGATCAAGGCCAAGGGCAGCGGCTCGGGTAGCCCCGAGTCCTCCCCGTCCAGCCACATGGTGAATCACAATCACTCCCCGTCCGTGGTGTCCTGAAGAGCGGACCAGCTCGCACCGCGCGTGGTTCAGACCAGCTTGGAGAAGTGCTACTTAAATGGCCATGTAAATAAAGATGGGGGTGGGGGACGGGGAGAACCCTTTTTCTGTTTCTTGTTTTTTTGTTTTTCCGTTTTCTTTTTAAAGTATCTTTGCGTATGTGCTTGGCATTTGCATTATTCGATGCCCAAAATAATAAACTAGCAGGAACTATTTTATTAGGAGTTTCACATAGCTTCCTAACCACCAGCCTCTGTTACCAAAGAGAACCTCTAATGCAAAACTGTTGCCCCTTTAAAAAAAACACACATTTATTATTATTTTCCCCCTCCCTTTCCTATCCGCTGCTCTTGCCTTCCGACTGTGCAGTTTGCGTTCTTTCCCTTTCCTGTCCTTTTTATTTAATTTTTTTTTTTTTTGTAGACTTTGAGTCCCAGTCTGATTTGCACTATTGGATGAGGGTTGAGGCTGCACGTCAGCCTCACGTCAGATACAGTACAACGTTTTGTTTCGTTTTTTTTTTTTCCCCTGTATTTTGCGGGCAAACTGCAGACGACGACGGCGTAGGCAGCGCTACATCTATTTATAAGGAGGTTTGGTGTTAAGTCTCCGGCTCTTTCACTTCTTCATTCGATATTCAGTGCTTACAACTGGACCGCGTCAATTGAACACGGGCATTTCATTGTTTTATGTATTTGTTTCCCCAAGCACTGTGGTTTGCTAGAGTAGAAATGGTTTGAAGGGTAAAATAGTGCTTACAGATGCATGTTTTGAATAGCTGGTATCTATTAATGTGTAGACATTTCATTCTCAATACTATAAGCATTTTCCTCCTCAGATTTATTTTTGTCAGTAACAATCCTAGATATACTTACTGCTGGTACAGTTGTACTCAATATATAAAAATATATATATATTTTTTCGTCTGATATCCATTATGGTAGAAGCCGGCAGCAGAGGACAGCCTCTGGACAGGCCTTCTATATAAATTCAGTTTTATGTTAATCCGTGGTACAGGCTGCTCTAGCTTTTTGCATGACTGAATAAGGTAGATATTTACAGCCGTAGACTGGTCGACACTAAAAGTCGACTATCTCCCTAATAATTTTATTTTTTATTTTAGTGTATCGTTTCATCTACTTCTCTTAACAACTTTGCATTGTAGCAGATTGCTGCAGCTTCTGACTTTTTAGTTTTTTTTTTAAACTTACCAACCTGTATCGAGGCAGCATACATTCCTCCAATAGGGAACTTTGTACAGGTGTCGTCTTTTTCTCAATACCGATAGCTACTAACTATAAAGGAAGCGCGATGGGCGCTGGTGAGAATTGGCTTGGACAAAAGCACTGCACATCTTAAGCTTGTCTCTTCTTGAGGTCATATGCCCTTACATTCCATCATCATCCCAGTTCATTTATTGAACACGTCAGACTTGTATGAAATTGGGCTCTCCAAAAGCAAAGCTAGCCGCTAGACGGCTCTCATTCGGAACAATAAAAAAAAATGCATCCGTTTTCAGATTGTATTAATTCATTCGGAAAACAAAAAATGACTACTTCACATTAAGGTCGTTGTAGTTTCCTCTACAAATGCGCATGAATATGGGTGGGGTTGGGTTGGGGGGGGGTGTTGTCACATATACATTTCACTACCAGTTTACTAGGTAGGAAAAACTTTCTGCTTCGGCTCACAATACCCTACACACTGTAGGAAAATCACTTAATAAAAAAACTTTTTTTTATATAGGTAACTATAAGACCATCATTACGCTGTGCGTAACGAATGTACAGAGAAAAAAAAATCGTAGGTATTTTTTGAGGAACAATTTGTTAATGATATGTAGCTATTTAATTTTCCCTGTCCTTATTGTAATCATACAATTTTTTTTTTTTCAAGGAAAAAAGTTGATCTTTTTTGTTTGTAGAGTTGTCTGTTTTAAGGTTAAAAAGTGCAGGAACACAGTTATTCTATGAAAACACTGCGTTATCATAATTGCCACTTGTTTATTATTGCTGAAGGCTACTGAGCAGTTACAGTACAACTTTGACCGCTGTTCTGTCAACAGTTTGCCTCTCATGAGACAACTGAACAAAAGTGCTCATCTTAAAAATGAAAAAATTACTCGTCTGAGATGGGTATTCTCCACACAAATCCAACTAGGTGAGATTTACTGCTAAAAGGTTATTTAAATGGTAGATCGGAGGAAGACCGGCCGTGCTTTTGAAAGTTCCTTCACTTGGAAGCTGCGCCAACTGCAGACTTCTAACTACCCAAAACTGTTTGTAAATCTGTATTATACCCTCCTTTTGTGGCCTTGTTTGTCCTGAAAAAGGTTTTGGCAGGCCACCCTTTTTTGTACTTAAAAGTAGCCTCAATGAACAATAAAGTGCTCTTAAACCACAGTCCCGTTGTCTGGATTTTGTTTTTCGTGTTTTATCGTGAACACAAAGGAACGAGATCGCTGACCTTGTCCAGTCATTCAGCCTGAGTTTGCCTGAGTGTTACAGGTGACCAGGCCCCGGCTCTGAGTTGCATGTCCTTCTGTGCGAGCCATCTGGTGAACGCGGCCAGACTAAAAGGAAACGGGCGGCTATTTGAGGAAGCTGATGTAACGCATCTGTAGTGGTTTCATTGTTCTACTTTCTGCTGCCACTCAGGGTCTAGCAGCAGTTCTTTTTGATGCCAAAAGCAAAGTTTCGTCCCAAATGCCAACACGCCGTTGTGAACTTGTCCTCGTTTATCACCAGTGCCAAGTAAAGAGCATTTGATCGATGTAAAAAAAACGAAACAGTAATGTTAAAATGGCAAACCTTGCAGCATCCAGAATAATCAAAAGCAAACTACGTACATTTCCAAACTTGACTGCAAATCAAAGACTTGCATGGGCATTTCTGTTCGTTTTCTCCAAAAAACGTATGATATAATATTCCTGAAACCCATGGTGTTCAGACAATTTTCTCCTTGTGCGTGAATAAAAAAAACCACACCGAAATAAACTGAAGGAGAGGAAACTCTTTATTCAACAATCAATACTGATGGTGTTATGCATTATACACCAAATATACATAGCTTGCCATTTAAGTAGACAGGTGACTTCATTGGAATTAAGGAGTTGGATGATATAAAACGATTATACGCATTAACAATGATGATGGGGTTTGCATGTTTGTGTACAAGTATCCATTTTTTATTATTTGAAACAATTTTGCTTGCCAAAAATGTAAACATTTGTTAGTAGTCAAATGTACTGGTGCATTAACTAAAGATCCTGGTAAAGTTACTGGATGCCTATTTAACGCTTTCTCAACAAGCGGGGAGGGTTAAGCAGGGTTAGTCTCCCTCCCGTTTCACCAGTTAAAGCATCATCGCGTAGACCTCAGCTAGCTGCCACGCGTCCAGAGTCCTCAAACACTTTCATCATCGCTCATGTCCCAGATCTAGAAGAAATGGAAAAGCAGGAAGAAGTAACTTTCTCTGTCAGTAATTCACCCAGTCCTGACATCTGCAGCAGCAGCTGTGACACTGCATCACCAGTGAAAGGATAGGCCTCCATTTGCACCGAAATGCTAGATTTTCTGTAACATTTCACTGCACGGCCTTTGAGACACATCCCAAAAACATCTAAAATGGGTTTATTAAGTCCCAGGTAAAGAACCGTTCCAACAAACTCAAAATTCAAACGTGAACGCCAATGTGCATGTCAATACAAGTGAGACGGCAAGACCACATTCAAATTTTATAATATTCATAAAATAATTTCATTAGCATGGATGTGTAGCAGCATAAAGTTAAAGCAGAGAAATTGACATGCATTTGTATTACAGTTCAGTCCATTAAAAATCAGACCTGTCCTTACTTTACAGCAGCCTAAAGAAGGCTGCAGACCTCTATTTCGCTAGCCGTGGTAATATAATTAAGTTATTTACGTACTTCAGCAAGAACTTTCTCACAAGGTCCTGTTTTTTGTCAAAAAGCACATATTGTTTAATAGACCACATTGTTTTAGGCGGGCCTAGACAAGAGTACCACACCACTCTTAAGTCTAAGGAAGCCATTTGGAATGATTCAATCAGCCAGCGGTATACGGAAATAATATTAGGTATACTTTGCGGACAGTTTGCTTACAAAGGGCCTTTTAGACTACGGCAGTAACCCATGACATTCAAGAGAGACGGTTCCAGAGCAAACCAGCCCCCACGCACACAGGATGGTAAAATTCCTACGATTGTTTCCAATCGAAGAGCAAATAGCAACCCACGCCGTGCCCTAGTATTTCAGATATACTTAGAATTTATTTGAATCACTTCTTTGGAAAAACGGACGCACAGGGCCTTCCAACAACCTGGAGATCCAAAAAGAGGAAACCATAATGAGGGAATGTTCATGTGTTCCCACAATGAGGAAAGTATGTAATCGTCCCTTAATGTTATGGGAGTATCTTTTTACATAAGCAAAGGTGTATACGCGTCGACAAAGAACTCTTTTATATTCATTAAAAATGTCTGGTGATGGCAAGGTAAAAAGCAGGCCTTTTCTGACTGGCCTCTGCCTCGTTCACCACCCTGTTTTATTCACTCTGCAATTAACCTCAATGATCATTCAAAAAGCAGCAAACTCCAGCCTAAACACACAACAAGAGTTAACACAGGAAAACTAATGTAGGTCTCTCTTTGAAGTCAGCAGTCCACAAAGGGAGGGGAGTGGGTGACAGATTTTTTCCATTTCTAAGAGTGGCTTCTGTTGGCGGACGTCACTCCCCAGGACCCGGCCCTGATAGAAAGCCCTTCCCAGGAAGTGACACAGGCCTGTGACTGAGGTTTGCTCACACACCACGCAAGCACTCCAGAACCGGGCCGCTGGCCTCCCTCCTGCTCCGTCAGTAAACAACGCACTTGTTCTGACTCTTACGAATTCCACGCATTCCCTCTTCCTTCAGACGCATCTGACAAACCTCGACTCAGTGCAGAGTCACTGCCGTAACAGGAGAATGCGCGTCGGAACGCAGCTACGCGTCCGCTGTTTAACCAAAGGTTCAGGTGCTCTTCTAAAAAACCGTGGACAGCAGGGACTGTCGCACAGGTTTCTTGGCTGAACTCACGGAGGTACGAACAAGAGTTTTTTGGGGAGACCGTATGCTAGGTTGTTGCTAAGGGCTGTGGCAATGTGTGTCAGTCTGTGGTTTTGGCATGATATGCCTGCCTTGTTTTTCCAAGAACCAGTCACGGTATAATTACGTATTTTATTACTTTAATTACAGCCTTGTCCATGGACCTTTAAACTATTTCAGTACTGTGTGCATAAGAAAAAAACAATGATTGTTTGTTTCTAATTGAACTTAACAAATTTTAACATGCTTCCGCCTGGTTAAGCCCTCTTTTAATTTATTTTGAAAGCATGTTAGATTGCATTTTATATAAGTCTAGTACAATACAGCATATCCTTTGAGCAATCATCTTTTGCATGTCTGGAAGAATGTGGAGCAAGGATCCTTCCCATGTATTCAAAAACTTGACTCAGCCGCTTCATGGACGTCACGTTCAGTCATACAGACGTCAGTGACAGGACCAGGCAGTAAGAGAGCATTGTCCGCACGCTTGTGAAATATCTGCAGCTTGAGTTTTTAACTCAGACATATTTGCACGTTTCAAATAAGTGGAGCGACTGAATTACAAAGACGCCCAGAGAAAACTTGTGATGAGGTCATCTGCATCTACCAGACAAAGAGATGCATTTAATCATTATCCGTCATGACAAATATGGTGCTCTAAGTCGGAGATATACCAGTATGATCCTGGGACCCCCACTGGAAAACAAAAGTACGTTGATTTAGATGGTGCAAATACGTTACTATTTACACTTCAAATGTTTTGGCCCTGCACATGATTCACCTTGATAATGTGCATTTGTGGAACTAGACGTGTTCGAGTGAGAATTCTTTGACTGACGTGAAACAGCAATCATTTTTAAAAGGCTTGTGAAAAGTCTGATGGCTGATGAGTGGAGATGAAGACTGGTGTTGAGTAGTAGTGTTGAGTCAGCGTTGCCTTGCAGACACGGCAGGTGTTAACCTGTTTTTAACCCCTCCAGTCCGGGAGCAAACTGCTTTAGACAGCCGCCGTCGAAAAAGGCACAAAGCAGACAGATCTGCTTGAAGACGGGAATTTTCCACACCCCTAATTTATCGAAGGTGGCCCCTAAATAAAGTGGATTAGTGGTTTTGGCTATATATTACCCCTTCGTTTGTTATTGTTAATAAGGACTTTTTTCTTCTTCCTTTGTTAATAAACATCAGTGGAAAAGCCAGCAGAAAAGCTTTTAGCCTGATCTTGTCAGGAGTCGAAATGAGGGTTGTCTTTGAACTCTCTCCCCGAGTAGGCGCTGCGCGTGTGCCAGTGAGGGCTGAGGAAAAGAAGACTAAAGTAACCTAGCCAGATATTCACTACAATCTCATTCAAGGGCCTGCAAATGCCTAGAATTTCTTAGCAACCACTTAATACAGAGCCGTTTTTACAGAACTTCCCTTCAAAGCCAGGATTATTACCCTTTTGGAAGCTCGAAACCTGGAAGCAATTATTTCTTCTGCAGTACATTCACTACACGTAACTACACATAAAAAATAAAAAAACCTGGATATGTAAATCTTATTCATGGCAGAAATAATTCAGGTGACCACACATCATGGGGCAGTTCACTGCTGCAATTGAAGCAGGATTGCCCGGCTCTACCCAGAAAACAAGCTTATTTTTTGCATGTAACGCTGATAGCTACCCAAGCTGTATTTCTGTCTAAATCATTTCACAAGCAGAATCTGATTAGTGATGGAATAAAGATTAAGTATTGCGTTATAAAAATCGAGCCAAGTCCCCCATGTATTGTGGTGGCCTCCCTTGTAATTGGTTGGTTGCAGAGCCATATTATAAAATCGCAATCATGGCTGCGCACACCAAACGAGGATCTGCAAACGATTATTTTTCACAACGGCCAAAAAAAGCACAACCAAGCGCTCGGGCTTATTTTCCCACAATGCAACAAACGACGCAAGCTGTCAAGCTAGAGTTTCACTTGATTTTCTTTCAAGTGGGATGTGATCGCGGGGGGGGGGGGGGGGCGGCGGGGGGGGGGGCGGGGGGGGGGCGGGGGGGGGGGCGGGGGGGGGGGGGGGCTGGTCAAGGGAGGAATGG
>JAOYSI010000017.1:1506410-1517030 GCA_025775065.1 Hiodon alosoides | reverse complement strand
CCCCCCCCCCCCCCACCCACCCCTGCCGGGCCCACAACATGACTAAGAAACTGCGTGTCCTTGTCGGAGCATTACACAAACCAAAGGCCATAACCCAGAAGTGCCAGAGACCCTGTCCAGTAGAGAAGGTATTCTTCTGTCGGGCAGCAGTCTCCAGCCCCACCTTTCAGTAGCTGCCAGCAAGAACCGGCAATGCAGTCTAGAACCTTATCAATTTCTTAAAGAGGGTAAAGGTCCTTCGGAGGTATAGTGTTTAAACGATGGTAATCCATGCAGAAACCTGTGGACCCATGATTCTTACGTCTTACGGCTCCCTCTGACCAACCTCACTCTGTCTCACAGAGGATAAAATGTCTTCTTCTGGGATTTCAGCTGCTGTTCTTCTCAACCCCAAAGCTGCCTTTCTCTGGTGGGAGGCTCCACAATTGCTTCCATTTTTCTGTTATCTCAAATCAGCTCAGTCTCCCCAAAGCGCTGGATGAGGGATGTCACCAGGCTGTCAAAATTGGGAGAATGGTCGGAAACCCAGACCAAGAACGGCTTCTGAGAGTGAAACCGTCTATGGTGGCGGTGAGTGGAACACCTTTAGGATTACTGTTCCACCCTAATGTCTCTGCCGCTAGCTAAAAATGCACCTGGTATACATTCCAGGCTCCACTCCTGCTGTAGCGGCTAAAGATAAGCCCCTGGTCTAGCTGGGGTCTTGTTGTTGTTGCTGCTGCTGCTGTTCATTGGGAGGTGAAGTCGGGTTCTCAGTACCTGACAAATGACTTGATGGCTTCCCAGGCTTAATGTTCCGGCTCCCCCCGTAGTGTCTCTTCTCCATAGCCCTTTCTTTCTTTTTCGAAAGGCTGATGTGACTTACTGCATTCAGGCGTGGATCATTGCTGCCATCTGCTATCTCGGTGTTAACAGGGTGTTTTCCAGCAGTACAAAAGACAGACACCAGCTACTTACTCACCCAGCGGTCAGACCTTCACCACCAACCCCCCTTCCAGCTAGGCTGCTATCCAGTTCAGGGGTTCTCCCTACTGTCTCTCCCCATGGTGCTGCTTATCTTCATCCTATACCTGCAGCTCTAACCCATGCAGTCACACGTGTGCAAGGTCTGTCCTGCCCAAACTGTGGGCAGAACCGAACCATCGACTCCCAAGGTACTTACATTCTCCACAGCACATTGACCCATTCAGAAGTTACCCATTCTCTATATACCTTTAAAACTTTAAACTACAAGTTAATTTTTTTTT
This sequence comes from Hiodon alosoides, assembly GCA_025775065.1. Taxonomy (NCBI): domain Eukaryota; kingdom Metazoa; phylum Chordata; class Actinopteri; order Hiodontiformes; family Hiodontidae; genus Hiodon; species Hiodon alosoides. The sequence continues at coordinate 1,515,783 of JAOYSI010000017.1, read as the reverse complement.
GTCAGTTTAGCACATTAAGCCATTTTGAGTCAGGCACAAATTGATCTTTTGTCAATGCAAAAAGTGGCTAACGTCAATACAAACATTTAAAATCAGCCCTGAAAGTACATCATGTATACTTACGCTCGGCAAATAAGAAGCTAGTGCTGAATAATAAATGAGAGCCAAATAATATTCTGGGACAGAATAAGAATCTGGCAAATAAGCAGCTAACTTCTACCTCGTGTCTCACTTGTTGTTTTCCAACTTTAACACCATTTTCTTTTCACTTGACATGGTCCATCTATATACATGGGTCTTTTCTGGACCTTGCAATTGCTTATCAATTAAATTAATATATCGCCGCTGTTTGGAAAGTCCATATTATTTTTAGGGGCTCCATATGATAGTAGCCTATGTTCCAATCTGTTTGCGATATTGAAGTCATACCATACACAAACAAAAGAAAAAATGTATAATAGGCAACAGTAAAACTGTGCTGATGTATTCTCCTTTGAATAATTTTAAATTAAACATTGATAGGGCTTTATTGAAAATATTTTTATTTTAGTTAGAAACATAAGAATGGAGGACCCCTGCTGGCCAAATAGTGTCATTACAGAAATTATTTGCAAAGACTTAATTAAGAATTGACAGGACTCACAATCCGGGAACCGCATTGAATATCGCTATAGGAGGGAACCTGAAAAACGTAACACCTGAACAATCATGTTTTCCACAGCTCACGTCGGTTTGATGAGTTAAGATAAGGAACCAAAGCGATCAGTCACAAATAAAAAAAACGGATTAAAGCGATCTTCAGGAAATCTTTCTGTAACATATATCAAAGAGGATTAAGACGTTGTGAATCGCGATAGTAAGTTTTAGCCAACTCAATGGCAGGCCAATTAAGTTTCCCAGCAGTTTTTTTTTTTTTGGTATAAATCTTTTACACGAATTAGCTGTGTACATGTCTTAATGAAACTGGGGTTTTAGCGATCTGCACACACGCGCAGTATCCCTTTGACTACCAGCTAGGTTATACAGCTTAGGTTATGTGCTTTCGTTTAGGACACGCTAAAGCCATTAGGAAGAGATAAACACTATATAACAGATCAAACTAAACAAGAACTGGCTTTTCCTTAAATTAAACCGAGTCCTTGTTTAGGAGGGGTGTGCGTGGTGGGGGTGAGGGTGTTTTCTCTGAGTTTCCCATGTCATTCCCACAACCGGGCTTTTCCTAAACAGGAACCATAGGTACGCTGATTTCATTAGAACAATTACCAAAGACTGCATTTTCCAAACTAGCCTTCAAAGACCCCGGGGCAATGTAATTTTAAAATCAATCCCTTCCAAAAAAAGCACCAGTGTTGGCCGTTTCTAAAGGACTGTCAATTACCTCTACCTCAGTCTAGCGAAAGGGAAAGCAACATGATTCAAGCCCGCTCCAATAAAGGTCTATTCTTCGGGGAAATCAGCCTGCGCATGGACTTGAATTTATTCTGCATTAATCTGAGCTGGGCTGTGGGAGCCCACTAAATATTCATCGGGTGTTCCAGACGCATCCCTGCATGCAAATGGTAAATTCCTGAGGTAGGAGAGCCCTTTATCTATCTGTCCGCGCAGTCTCTCCCCACTCCTGATTGTCACAAAAATAAGATTTTACGTTGAGTGTTTAAATGCTGTTTATTTTTAAATTTAATCTACATTCCCTTTCATCGCAAAGTACACTGGAGCCTTTGTGGACTACATTTGTTTTATTTTAAACAGCCCTGAAAAAATTAATAATAATAAAATGCCCCAAAAATCCACAAATAACACTATCTGTGCTAACAGACCGTAGTTTTTTTTTTTTTTTTTGCTGTTGACTAATTTTCATCCCCCAAAACTGTTGAAATCCCCAACAGTAGTTTTCAAAGACGTTCTCTTACTGAGAGGCTGAACTTTCCCACAGAAACAAAGTGCAAGTTGTTTCATTTTACATGAATCCAGGTTTAAGCAGTCACTAAGCACAACACTGCCAGTCTGCTCCACCACGCTTTTAGATATGATGCAAATGAAGCGTTCCTCACAGCTGCGGTTGACAACAGGAAGTCTTAAAGGGCTTTCAAAACAAAGGAAGAAAAATGGGCCTCATTTATTCATTCATTGAGCATGCCCAGTGCCACTTTGCATCACGGGATGATCCATGCCCATGGCAACTGTTGTAAAACATCAACACGACAACGGCAGAGCAAACAGCGTGTTTGGCTCCACTGGATTAAAGCACGTTTTATTTCTAAAATAAAACATTAAAAAACTATACATGTATGTTTCAAAAACAAGAATTTTTGTGAGCTGATGTATAACTCTTTTTTCAGACCTAGTAACTGACTCTTCTTAATACTCGCGAGCATGTGTTCAGTGTCCAATCAAATAGCAATCCCACCAGATGTTTTATTTGTGTGTGTGTGTGTGTGTGTGTGTGTGTTTTATTCCTATGGACATTCCTTTGGTTTCATTTAGATAAGTATACATTATTCTCTTGGTGATGAACATAAACACATCATCCATACCACATTATTGTTCAGTCACCCATTTGATGGAAGGGAGAAATCCAATAAAGCATTTAGTGTTGAGACTAATTCCTTAGGCTTTTTCATATGCTTCTTTAATTGATGCGATTCGTTAGCTTTGTGGTATAAGGTTTAAATACCATTACATCATCCATACGCTTCAGCGTGTGTCAATGTCAGAGGGCTATTATCCACACCATAAATCAAACTGTCTGCAGTTTCTCTGTGGTACAATTCATTGGTACAAAAAAAAAAAAACAGATGGTCACGATCATTAAAACCCTACTGTAAAAATACATTTGCACTGTTGCCCATAAGCCATATAGACACATATATGTCTTTTTAACAGTTACACCTAAAATGCAAAAGTACATACATGGTATGGCACGTGCTGAATTTAGCTGTAAGGAAGGCTAAACTTACTGCTGTGCATTAGGTACACAATATTCTTTGTATTGTGCTATATAAATGCTATAGTGCTCTGAAGGCCTGCGAAAAGGAGTAGATTTGTGGAGGCTGAGGGAATGACTTAATGTACTTTACTGAGGTATTTTAAAGCCAGTCAGGAACTTAACTCTTTAAACTACAACATCAAACTATAAGCTTAAATTGAGGGCACTGAAAGAAAAATTATTTGCCCCACATGCAGAGTGAAAAATCTGCAGTGGCTTAGCTTATTAACAACACTAGCAGACACATGACTGAGGATGGAAGCAGTTTAAACTACTTTAAATACACATCTCCCACAGCAGAGAATGGTGGTCCTCAACAAGCAGCTTACATCATGTCGTTTGCCACCTGTGTTGGCAAAAAAAAAATGTAACATTCAAGGTGCGTGGTTTTTCCTATCACAGGTAGTAATGTGATTAATCTAGCATTTTATTGTGTATTGTGTATTCATCACTGAACAATTACAGAGTCTTAATAGTTTCTGCCTTCATGCTACAGGACTCCGTTTTCAGTTCAGTTTATTTCCGGTTAAATGGCACTCTCTGGTGGACAACATGTGAAATGACGATACAGCAAAGATATCTTGCTGAGAGGAAGCATGGGCTCGAATATAAAGCCCTATTGCTTCTGTGTTTCAGTATTCCCACTTAGTAATGACAAAAAGTAAGAACTAACACGATTAACTTTAAAATAAAAATCACAGCCAATTAGATATAATTCAGATGAGTTAACCAGATCTCCGTTTTTTGACAACCTGATCTTGATATTCCTGGATAGACTGGATATGGAACATTGTCAAATTGCTAAATCCTCTGTGGAGTATGATACAAAAAATAATTCAGTAACATTAAGGTGGGTGGAGATAAGGTTAAAAGACAAAATTTTGTACATTTCAATTCACAATTCAACCAACCTTGAATTTAATCAATCAATCTATCAATTTAATTTTGTATAGAGATTTTTACGTTACATGTAAACGCTTTAAAAACACAATGGTACAATATTTCCCAGTTCAGGACCCCCAAGAAAGCACGTATAAGGCAACAGAAACTATGAAAAACTGGTAGGAAGTTACTTTAAAAGGCACCACGAGTGCTATAACGGAATTTTACTAAACTGGAAAACAGAAAAAGAAGCAGAGTGTGATATCTACTGGCGAAGGTATTCTTTGAAACACACTTAGAAGTCTGTATTGTGATTTTCTTCTTAGATTTATTTATTTTTCCATTGTAGAAATGTTGTCAATTCAGGACCTCTTGTCATGGTGTCAAACTCAGTTCCCAAGATAAGAAAGACAAAACAAAAGTTGGGTCGAAGTTTGTAGCAAGAACTTGGAGCAACTTTTAAGGTCGCAATTCTAGGCAGAATGTTGAAAGCTAATTTTCACCATGGAGTCTCACAGGTACAGAGGGGAAATAAGGTTGCAACGGTACAGCTGTGAAAGGTAATCCAAACCCAAAGCGTACATGGGGTGCAGATGTGTCAGAGAGTATCGAAACCTTCCTGTGTATAACTGAATCTAGTAATGAGAGAATGTAAATGGCTTAAAGAAAGACCTGGGCATGGAGATTTCTTCTTGTTAGGGAAACCCCCAGAGATGTTTTGTGACTGAGATACCAAAGAGGAATAATAAGGCTTATATCGAGACAACATAGATGGCTGGGCTTACCCAAATGAGGTCACAATTGGGCCTATTGATGTAATAGGATACCATTGGCCAAAATCTCATTTGTATTCTTAGGTAATAGCTGAAAATATTGCTCAAAAGGTATTGATAGAGGAGCATCTGAGAGCCATATCTGCTTTTGAGACTAAGGAGATAATTTACAGTGCAGCAACAGAGCACTATGTTTGCAAGTGTGGGTGGTGATGGTTCAACATAGCTTCCTTGGATTTTGGTAAGTGTGACACTTTTTTCACATTTGTATATAGAAATTTTGGTGGGCATTAAACAGTCCTTTGCTAGTCCTGCATTCTTGAGGAATATCCTGCCACCTGGGCCCCTAAATGAAAATCACCCGGGGACCTTAGCAGTTGATATTGGAGTGCTGGATCTTTCTGATGGATGCACTTAGGAATGGGCTATGATGTCCCCGCCAGCCCAGCACCTCTGAGAAAGGCTACTGTGAGCCACGGCAGAACAATAAATAAGTCAAGACACAAAGCACAACAACAAATGGGGGAGATGATTTTTAAAACAAACAACGGAAGAAAAAAACGTTTACTCCGTCTCTAAGCCCAGCCATTGCATTGACAGAGAAGATGCCTGAAAGGCTGCTGACCGCTGCAAAAGAGGCCCGGTAGGAGGCGCTGGAGTTGGAACCACAAGACGAGTAAGTGAGGAAGGAACTTCATTTTAGTAACTAGTTTGCAGTGACAGAATAGTATCTTGCAAGATTCTCAATCGCAAACCTCCCATTTTAATAGACGCGACTAATTCTGATCTTGTCATAGTGAAACGGAATATGGGCAAAAGTCATTTCTTCTGCCTAACTAAGGTGAATTACTGATACTGATGAAACCATTCTAATTTATAATCTCACAGTGTAAGAGGTTTCACATACTGAACTACTGAGAAAAAGCCTAGCATTGCAAAAGTCCTCCCATCTCTCAGAAGATTGACAGTATTTAAGTTCAAAATATTATTTCCCCTAATCAATATACAAACAGGTATGCCATATACATTTAAACATCATTTATTATACTTAATATATGAATTTTATATATTTAAAATATGTTAAATAATAAATACCACACGCCAACAATTGCTAATAATTTTAATTATTCTAAAGTTCTCTTGTTGACATTAGGCAAAATTATTTTTAAATATAAGAAATCATATTTTAAAATTTGTAAATGCAGTAATTATTGTTTTGAAACAATAAATAAATAAAGCTATAGTCTGCTACTCGGTGACTGTTCTGTTTATTTCTTATATTCTCCAGTTGTTCAAAATCCTTGTCTGAAGTTTCTATTCATTGTCCACGAGACCGTTAACATTGCCTTGCTGTCTTACCTTCTCAGGGAACATGAAATAAAGTTCCCTGCTATTCTTTCATTTCCAGTGAAAGTTGGGAAATAATTCATTATCATTTAAGTCAATTTCTGTGTTTCAAAAAACTTAGACTTATTAGGCATCATGGATGGTGAAGAACTTCATGATGTTTAACCCAAAGACAAGCTACAAAGCTCACAAGTTGGTGATTCAAACCCCGTCTAACGTGTTGGGTTGTTTTTTTTATTTTAAATGTGTGAACTTCTAACAAAATATTCAAGGCCAGAAATCTGTGATGCTGACAGTGCTCTCAGTTTGTCTGCATAATCTTTTTACTAAAAGTTCAGTTAGGAAGAGGGAGGAGGGGATGATTCTATAATGCTCCTTTAGATAACAGAACGTTTTAGTCATCGGAGACAATGATTAACTGTCCGGATTTAATCTGAATGTTTTTATATAACCATATATATACATACACATAATGGTGCTTATGTAACCAGTTCCTGAATTTATGGAAACCTTACGGAGAATTATTTCACTTCTTTACTAGATGTGGCTATCATGCTTATAATTTGACATTTAATAGGCTACCAGCAGCTCACAACCATGACAACCAGCTCTCATCCCATTATTACCTTTGTATCGTGGAATCTGATTAATTTGTGTGAGTTCCCATGCAATTCCTTTCATGCTCCTCTGAGAGGGACCTTAATGAAACGTGATTTGTTACGCAAGTTCTGTAAAGTCAGAGAGATGCTAACACATTTACCGGCTATGTGCAACACATGGTTGGCTCAATTAAAAAAACCTTGTGAGATACAGACTATTTGCACAGTCTTTATTCATGTAAATCAAATGTGATTTTTGTCGACATTTTAGTTAAAGGACATCTTTATTTCACATTAAGGAAGAATGCTTAAAATCAAAGTTAGTGAGGGGGGCACATAAAAAAGCTAAAACACGCAAGTTACGTGATTTTGTGTGCACAAACTGTGCAAGAAGATAATGGATATCAAAGGTAAGATTAATTACGTTGGCCTAATTTGAAATAAATTTGAAATAAACTCATTGACAAAAGTTCTCACTTTTGATTCTACTGGTGTAAATGGACGAAGAATCAGGTATGTGAATTTTGCTGAAGTGTGCTATTGATCCTCCAGAAACCCCAGTTTTCCTGAGAACACGTAAGGTTGATACCATAACATCACTCCCCACATGCAGAGCAATGTGCACAAATGTTCTCAACCCTTCTTCGCACCTCCTCGCTCAAGAGACCACTAGGGAGAATGTGATAGCAGTCACGGCAGCTGTCAGTCACGGCAGCCGCCAGTCACCTCGCGACTGGGTTCTAGGCACTCGCTTCAGCTGTTTAACGCGCACGCATGGCTCCTCAGCGTGAAGAGCCGGAGTGCGACAAAGCAAACATCACACAGAAGCCACACTTGTTCAGGGAACACCATTCCGGGTTCATGCTGCTCTGGGAATTTATTTAGTGCTGTTATTTTACCTTTTTTTTGTTTGTTTCGTTTATTTCTTTTTCACTTGCGTTCCTGTCCGGAGTTTATGTTACGGACAACGAAGTGGCAAGAGTCACAGCGCATTACTTTTGTCAGACTATAAAATAATTTACAACACATTGTTTAGTGACTTTTGAGACCACAGACATTCCAGCAACACACCCTAAGGTAGGTAGGTAACAATCAGAAAGCATGACTTTTTGCATAGTATTAAATGAACAAGGACATTGAGTTCTTTATTTACAATTATTGTATAGATAAAAAAATTCATAAAAACAAGATGGACGAACACTTATCATATACCCATACATGGACAGAATGCTAGCTGACCACTAGCTTTGTACTTCTTTTTCCTTTGTTCCACAAAATGCATGCTGCCAAGTACAGTACATAGAAGCATCTGATGTATTATGTATTGCAAGAAATATTATTACTAATATATTTAGATATCGTCATTTGGATATATGAGTTATAAATAATGTTTAAACTGTATCAATTATGTTTATTTTTTAAATGTTTTTTTTTTTTTTTTTCTTTTTTTGCTCAACAGTCTGAGCGCTCGGTGCAGAATCCGTGACCTGTAACTTGGCGACTTGGGGATTATCGAGTCGGACAGAGAGAAAAAAAACGAAAAGCTGTTTGATGGTCCCTTTTCATGTAGGCCAGGATGAGTGCATCTCCAAATGAAAATAATTTGCTATTTACATCGTATACTCTATTATTACCGTGTTTTTTTTTGTTTTGTTTTGTTGTTTTTTTATTTTTTATAGCGGATCTTCATTTAATGTACAAATGGATTCAGAATGTTGCCTGAAAATGATTACAAATTAATAAGAAAAACAATGTAAAAAAACAACAACATTTAAGCAGGATTTCGTAGAGAAAGGACCACCTCTCTGATAAAGTTATTTTAAATGGTCCTTAGCCCAAATCTTTTTCACATGCCTGAGCTAACCTTTAAAGCTTGTTCACCCTCTCATAATCACATAAGCTATCGATATACACGCAGGGGAAAAAAAAACAAAAAAAAAACAGGTCAAGATGTTAGATTCAGAGTAAAAAATTATTTGATTGATTTAACTTGCATATAGAGCATAGTCCACCATGCTTCCAGCCCAAATTAGTAATAATAATAAGAATAGTAAAATATTATTTGAGGGTCATTAACATCTTGGTGTGGTAATAAGTCTGCCTTCCAACCACAACCTTCTGCATGACTTTTCATTTGGAAAGCACAATAAATAGTTAACAACTAGTGAATACTGCTGGGATGCTAAGAGTATATTTAGTGACTGCAGGAAGACAAGCTTGGTTAAAACCACACAAAGCACATTAAATATACACCACATGTTTCATTCATATCTAGATAGTGCAGAAAGGATCGTCTTTAACAAAAAAATAAATAAATTCCAAAAAATCAAAAGCAACATTCCATTGAGTTTTTTTTCTTTTTTCAGTTGATGTTCAAAACGCCCACAGCCCCAAAGCTGTGTTCTTTCTTTTAAGGAAAACAAATCAAAAAATTTAAAAAAAATATAATCAACACAATATATCACAATATCTCAACACAACGTTTGATTTTCATACAGATAAGCCAAATATAACTTAGTTTGCAATTGTTTCTAATAATATAAATCCATCGCAGCCGTTGATGGTCACACGTAATTTAAAACATTTCTGTTAAACAAGCAATGTTTATATAGTAGATAGTGATAAATCAGTCCTGAACGGCCCTGACCTCAAATTCATTTTCAAGCGTTGTAAAAACAAACAAATAGAAATAAAAGGCTTCATTTTTAAGTTTGTGTTTGGAAACAAAATAAGCCGCTCAGAGTTGATCCCAAAAATCTTGTAATACTAAGATGCCACATTAATTT